>BGPR01004162.1:96495-110918 GCA_013235015.1 Araneus ventricosus | reverse complement strand
TTTTTCATAAATTATTAAATTTAACGTTCTTTTCTTGCTGTAAATCGGACTTTTCTACTACATTCCATTGACAGTAATTACCCAAACGTTTCAAGTTATTGTTTGCAAAATACGCAAACCAGCTAATTATTCGGCCTTCTTGACTTAATGACCACGACTCAAAATCACCTCAGGTGAATGCAGAAACATTGTTTTCTGACGTTTCACAGAAATCAGGAAGATTATTTGGAAAATAATTTAAAAATTATTCAAAATACATTTGATTGAAGTTTAAAAACTACCGGTTATGACAGCGTAATTGATTGCTTCCATCGCAAGAAAAGCCAAAAGAGTCTTCGAGGATTCTGCAATGTTCTTCAGGCGATTCAACTCCTAGTTTAACGATTTTTCTATAGAAATTCATGGGTTCAATTTAGTAAACTTTTTCTTCTGTAAAATACGTAATTACGTCTTTTTCTTATCTTTTTTATGATTACTACGAAGAAGCCCTAGATAACTACGAAGGGCTACACCCATTAATTACGATAACTCCTCCAAAATGTTTTTCTCTAAACTTAGAGTCAGCCCTCAATATAAAGGCTCGAGCAACGACAATCACATTAAATTTTTCTAATCCCCAAAATAGTTTATCTTCAAAATTAATAATTTTCAAATTTTTATTCCGAGTTAAAACCTTAACTCATTTCAGCTTCGCCCATCTCAAATTTATCAATAAATGTTTCGTTTCTGCGAATTACAAGAAGACCGCGGTGGCCTAGTGATAAGGTCTGGGCTTTAAGGCCAGAGGGTTCCAGGTTCGATTCCATTGAAGATCCGCCCGTTGTGCTTGGCGCCTGTTGCACGTTAAATCATACGCCGTGGCCGAACGCCCTCCAGCTGGTGTGGTGCGGAAGATTGGAGAGGGGTGTCAGGTATCGTCCTCGTCATCTGACAGCGGTTCAAAATTACGATGTCCGTCCCAAAATAGTCCTCCTATTATTTCAAAAACGGGACGCTAATGTATATATAAAACTAAACTAAATTAAATTCCCCATTTCTGATGTGGTGGTGCCTGCGAATACTTTTTCACACTGTTGAGCTCCGTAAATTATAAGTCTTAGTCGTTTCTTATTAAGCAATGGATTTCAAAATCAAATTGGCTCGACGAACTCAAGCCGACTCATCATCGCATGAGTATTCATTGAATCCAAAACAAGCCATTCCCTTGCACAGGAGCTTCTTAAACTTTCAAATCTCATGACCTCGTTTTAGAAGACAAATATTTAAGCGATATGACTTTTATCCTGAAAAGCGTGTTCCGAAACTGAAAACTGAAGTTAGAAAACAATAAGAAAGAATAAATTTAATGACATTAAACTTAAAATAGATATTCAGAGAATTTAATGCAATACCTGAAATCAAAGTCATTCTCCTATCTAAAGGAAGAAGGCGTCTAAACGCTTTCTCGACCCGATAGTTTTCTTTGCGATCTTACTTCAGCTTATAAACCACAAATGAAGAATCTTTACCTTAGATAAAAATGAAGTTTTTCATTGAAATTACTTCCAATAATAATACATAATTTATAACTAATATATGATAAATATTATTATTATAGTTATAAAAGTGGTGTTTTTCTACAATAAAGTCACTGTGTGCAATTCGATGAGATATCTTACAGTGCATTCTAGTTACATGCTTAGTTTAGTTTAGTTATATTAACGTCCCGTTTTGAAGCAACACGAGGGCTATTTTGGGACGGACCTCGTTGTTTTAGCTACAGAGTCAGAAGTTAATGCATAGATCCCAAAAAGTATTCGAGATATGGGGAAATAGTAAAATACGAAGTGGCACAACAGAATCGATTTAGTACGAAAAGGTTACTTGTACACATGAAAGCTTAGAATAGCCCTCTTCTAGGTTGTGTTTTCGTGATTTCTAACAATAATAAGTTAACACGTCAAAAAGGTGCTTCCGTTTGCCATATGATGAAGGTACAGTGATTAAAACAGCATTTCCCCCCTACTATAATCATAATGGTGCGCATAATCGACACAAATCGATTACTGAAATGGCAACATAATGGAGTATCCATATCAGCTGAAAGGAGAACAGACCAATTCAACGAGAGGCGTAGCTGTGTCGCTGGAGAACAAATGTCTCTCTCTCTAGGCTAATAAGCGCTTTTCCCATATATAAATAGTAGAAACTCTGATTAGAATAGCATTTCTCCCCTACTATAATCATAATGGTGCACATAATCGACACAAATCGATTACTGAAGTGGAGTATCCATATCAGCTGAAAGGAGAACAGACCAATTCAACGAGAGGCGTAGCTGTGTCGCTGGAGAACAAGTGTCTCTCTCTCTAGGCTAATAAGCGCTTTTCCCATATATAAATAGTAGAAACTCTGATTAGAACAGCATTTCTCCCCCTACTATAATCATAATGGTGCACATAATCGACACAAATCGATTACTGAAGTGGAGTATCCATATCAGCTGAAAGGAGAACAGACCAATTCAACGAGAGGCGTAGCTGTGTCGCTGGAGAACAAGTGTCTCTCTCTCTAGGCTAATAAGCGCTTTTCCCATATATAAATAGTAGAAACTCTGATTAGAACAGCATTTCTCCCCCTACTATAATCATAATGGTGCACATAATCGACCCAAATCGATTACTGAAATGGAGTATCCATATCAGCTGAAAGGAGAACAGACCAATTCAACGAGAGGCGTAGCTGTGTCGCTGGAGAACAAGTGTCTCTCCCTAAGCTAATAAGCGCTTTTCCCCTATATAAATAGTAGAAACTCTCGAGCGACTATAGTTGTCGACAAAGTTTAAATCGAATGCTGCTGGAGTGAATGAAGATCGTATTAGGACTTTTTCCTGGAATTAGGCTTGATTTTCCCCTCTGGTTCTGTAAAATTGTCAAATTCAATGAAATATTTTCAATGTAATATCGTCAAATAAGGCTTCTAACCTTATATTGGTTTAATAATTAAGTTACTACCGGTATAGTCAGTACTAATATGGATTTTGAGAGATTATTGTTAATACGACTAAGTATCTGCATCGTCTATACAACGTTGAACCTTCATTGCAACCAACGGGAGTGGTCTGCCCTAAACTTTCTCGTATACTTCCCCAAATAGTGCTGTTTCCCCTCTCCCCGCGTGGACAAAGAAGTTCGAACCTACTGTAACCAGAATCCAATGACTATCAGAAGGTTTTTCATTGTAGATTAAGTGATTGTAAAATATTTAGGTAAAGACTCAAATTCAAAGGGATGTGTACCGATTAAAACACATCTATCACACACTGCTAGGTTCCACTCTTGCCAGCTCAAGGACTAAGTGACGTAATCCTTCCCCGTGCACAGAGATTACCATTACGCATGCCCATGCAGAATCGGATAACAAAAATTAATTATGCAATTTGAACGCCTTTTTTGTAACCGATCGACACAAAAATTGGACACAAATCTACAATTAAGGTAAGAACGCCACATACCAAATTTCATTTATCTAAGTAATTTTGTTAAGAATATGCGATTGTACAGACCATCAACCTTTCGACGGATTTGGTCCAAAATTTGATACGGACCTACACTCCTGATGATAAAACTGTGTACCAAATTTTATCCATCTAGCTATTCCAGTTTTTGAGTTATAGCGTTCACATGGACGCGGACAGACAGACAGGCAGTCTTCCTTTAGACGGATTTTGTCCAAAATTTGATAGAAACCTACAAATTATGTGTAAAGATCACATACCGAATTTCATCGCTGTATCTCTAATAGTTTTTGAGTTATCGTGTTCACAGACAGACAGACATAATTCCAAAATTGTGTTTTTCGGACTCAGGGAGGTCTAAAACGTGGAGATTCGTCAAAATCTCGAGTTCGAATTTGTTGACAGTTACAATACTTTCTCTTTGTATACTTCGTATACGAGAAAGTAAAAAGCACCCGAAATCATATATTTTATTCTCTTAGTTTGATCTTGTTTTGAAATACAACATCCCTGGTAGTGAAAACACTTAAAATGCTATCGATGTGTGTCCTTAACGGATTAATCAGCCGTTCAAAATCTTTTACTGATCATCTTCTAGTTTCCTGCAAACTTTCCAGTCGGAAATTAGTGTTAGAGTTTTCCTCGTGCATTAACAAGATTATGACAAGATTTATGTTCTAGGAAACTCGTAATTTAGTCCTACGGTATTGTCTCTCTCACTAGTTAAATTTCAGACAGCCTCAATAATGCTTTAGTAAACAATATCTGAATCTTCAGTTATGGTTTATGAGACTTCTCGAAGAATTAAATCCTCATAAGTAGTCATAAATAAACGTTTAAGTAATGTTCTAACCTTAAAGCGATTGCAAAACAGCAGAAAATTTTCCATTTAAAAAGTAATCATATTGCAGTACAACCCCGGTTAACCTAACTAAAGAGGTGTGGGATCCATTTCAGATAACGATTCTTTCGGTTAAACCATGAAGAACCTCGACTGATATTTTGTATCTAATGACAGTATGTAATTCTGAAATGTTTTGAGTGTAAAACGAATTCAAATCTCTCTTTGTTGGCTACACTCATGTTCTTTTTTAAAGTTAACCCTCCGTCGGGTTGGGGCGCAATGTGCGAGACAGGCACGGGTAAACAATGTAGTAATTAATATTGTTAATAACCATTAATTTTAATTTCAGCATTCTAAAATTAATCACTGGCCTTCTTGGAGTTTAGTTATATTAACGTCCGTTTTGAAGCAACACGAGGGCTATTTTGGGACGGACCTCATAATTTTGAACCGCGGTCAGATGACGAGGACGGCACCTCCTCTCCAACCTTCCACGCCATACCAACGGGAAGACGTTTGGCCACTACGTATGATTTAGCGTGAAACAGGCCCCATACACGGCGGATCCGGGTTACGAACCTGGAGCCCTCCCTCACCAAGGCCGAGACCCTACCACTAGGCCACCGCGGCCCGGCCCTCTTGGAGAGGCTTAAAAGAAAAAGTGGGGATATAGATGCAAAAAAGTCTCGCCTTCGTCATTATTTCCGTTCAATTCAGCATGTGTTTTTTTGGATTTGCGATTCCAGAGACAACCCGGGTTTCGGTTAACTCGAGTTCGGTTAGCCGGGGTTTTACTGCATGCGCAACTTTATTCAAGCCTTCATACTGTCAAGAAGCATTATTCTTGTAAATGTGATTATTATCATCTCACATCATTGTATTTTTCTTAACAAATGTTAAATGCCAAAAATTTGGTATGTTAGTTATGTCGTTGATTCGAATCTGTTTGCTTCCTGAATCAGCATTTTCGCTGGCGTCCAAAATTTAGGTTACAGACCCGAAGCATGTGATTATCTCGAAACGTGATTGGTTTAATGTACCGATTATTTTGTACAAACAGAAGTGAAATTATTTTAAGCATGACGACCAATCATGTCGATATTTCGAGAATAGTCTGGTTAATGAAGAATGTGGCCATTATGCACAGCTTTACAAGCCTCAGAGGGGGATCTCATGCTCAAAGTAGAGTTGTCGATCTCAACTTGTAGCGAGCAAGAAATCCCTTTCTTCTAGCACTGAAGATTTTAAAGTCTGGGTCTTGGGAGAGGGTTGACGCTTTGCAGTTATGGAACTTAGAGCTGCTATGGGGACACTTAACTATGGGAAATTTAGAGCTGCTGTCCTACTAGTCTTACTATTCGGTAAATTCTTGTTCCTTCGGAAAATAATCAATGAACTGGACTCTCTGTAGACTCGCGTTATCGTCCATAAAAAAGAAAGTCGGGACGTTACTATAAATAAACTAAACTAACTAGCTATGCAAATTTTCATACACATTTGCTTAACACATTCACACCGGCGCGTACCACCGGTGACTCGCACTGATATAGGTCTCATCAGGCGGCGCGTACCACCAGTGTTGCGCACTTAGATACCCCGTCAGGCGGCGCGTACCACCGGTGACTCGCACTGATATAGGTCTCATCAGGTGGCGCGTACCACCGGTGGCTCGCACTTGAATGTTTCATCAGGCGGTGCGTACCACCTACAATTTAGTTCGTTTAGTAACTAGAAAATTTTTCCGTAGAGTTAAAAATTAAAATAATGGAAATTTAACGTATTTTAATTCAAAACCTTGGATTTTATTTCAACTCAATATTATAAAAATCACTTACATAATAAATTCGATAATATAAACATAACAAATCAATATTATAAACATAATTGTTTATTTACTTCTACGCAATTTTTAAAAACATTTCAAACAAAGTGTTGGCGAAAACATGATAGCAATAGTGGTAAAAAATTAAGAGCAGCAATGGTTATCATTGCGGTAAAATTTCATTCTTCACTTTAGTTCGGCGCCGTCCGATAAAGCAAAACGCCTTAGAGTAACCGCCCATGGGAGAGAAACATGAATTGCAGCGCCGGCGTCAACGTGTTAAGCTGTTCCAAAAAGACTTGCCATGAACCAGCAGTTTATTTTTGCTCCCGACTTAGGATTCATATAGAGGTCGCTCAGAATTGAAGTGTTTTTCCAACAAAAACAGGTTTTAGTATAGACGCACTAAATTCCTTATGATTTAATTAGATTAATATGGCACAACCATATTTATTAAATACTGCATTTGCAATGTCATTTCTTCTTAAACAATAGAAATGTTTGCAGGCGAAGAACCTTAGGGTTCAAGAAATCTGTCAACCATCGCACATAGGCGTCAGCCACCAAAAAGAATTAGAGAGCTTACAAAGATATATCAGCTTTCCTTTATTAAAATTCTTTTTATATACAAATGTTGTCAATCAGACAGTATTGCTTTACTGCCAATCATGTGATTACGTCTAGCAGGGGAAGTTAACAAGAACAAAACTTTCGCCGTGATTTTAACTAATTCACTCTAGAAAGTATGAAATTGATTTTTAATTTAATTTATGTATCGAAGCTTTCATAGTCAACTGAGCCACCTATATTATATTGTTACAAAAATCGTCCACAATCCAACAAGGAGGAAAACGGAGAAAGACACTTTATTCACAATAATCCGAAAAACACGAAGCTCAGGAAACAAGATAAAAGTTCACAAATTAGCAACACAAACAGACAGCAAATCACTAATAGAGTAACAGTATCAACACTTTCAATAGCGCTCAATTCACCAGCTTATCAGCTCGCACTGCAGACAAAATTCCAAAGACATTCTGATTCCTCATGAGACGCTCGGTATTGATCTCCAATTTCCGACAGGATGTGACGTCACATAGAATTCTCTCGAAGATTCTCTATAACTCCGTCCCTAGTAGAAATAGAACCACAGTTCTCGCATATTCGAGAACCTTCATTTTGTCGCCAGAGTCACTAATTTTGTCTCCAAGGTCAGGGGGAACTGGCTTGGTCTCCAATACGAACCTCTGTAAAACTCTCTTTTCTGCCATAAGGTTAACATGACATTGGAAACATCTTTACAGCTTCGTAGCACGGGGGAGGGGTCATCAAAAGACTCTACAACCATTGGGTGAGTCGACCCTCCTGGATTATGGAATGGAATATCTTCTCTTTTAAAATAAACTATTATTCGTCTTACAATGCACATTCTTCGTCTTTTGATATTTTGAAATACACCTTCTCCTCGATTTGCGGCCATCCGCACTTATGACCACAAAAAATTTGAAATTTCAAAATAAAATCGTTGAAATTTCAAAATAAAATCGTTAAAATTTCAAAATAAAATCGTTGAAATTTCAAAATAAAATCGTTGAAATTTCAAAATTTAAACGGTATTTTCCACCTCGTACTCGAATCCAAAGGTCAAGAAAGGTGTCATGAATCATTTATTCATAGTTTTAGGTTTCATTTTTGTTTACAGTACATATAATTTATTTTTCGTATTCAACTTCCGACCTGTCAGTCTCAACGAAACTCTATCATAAGTCCAGGAGTCCTGTAATACATATTCTGGGCAAGTGCATAAAATTATAACTTTCAGATTTATGTATATTAATTATATTATTCAAATGAACACTTGATACAGTGGGGGAAAGTAGATGGAAAATGCGATCTCCAAGGAAATTTTCTTCTTCTTTCGTCCAAAAAGAGGGTCGCAGACTCAAAGTGTTGAAGAAACCTTGGCATAGTGGTAAAACGAGTGAACTAAAAATGTCTGTCTTACACTTGCATACGTAGAGAAAAGGGGAACAAAATAAAAACAAAAATCTGAGAAGAGTACAAGAATACAGATAAAGAAAAGTAAACTAAATAAGCTAAATGTAATCGGAAAGTCTAACTTAACGAACTAAAATAACCATAAAATCCAGCGATCCAAGTTTGTAAAATTAAAAAGACCTCGAAGGGCCTTAACTTTAGTTATTCCAGAGTGCCACAATTAAGTTTGGCAGTGATATCATAGTGGTTTTCAGGAGTGTGTTTTGTTTTCAAGTTCTTACATCTGAATTTATCTTTACGTTTTTATCTTATTTATACGCTCACGTGTGCGTGGGTTTCTGTACATATAAGTTAAGGTGGGCAAATATCGCTCACTTAGCCATTATTTTAATCGGAAGACTAATTCAAGCGTAATTTATCTATAAATTGTTATCTAAAAATAAATTGAATTGCAACCCTAATACATAAGTTTAACACACACAAAGTTTTTTTGCGGCCGCAACATTTTTCCTATCAAAAAATTGTTCCTAATATCGTCCACTATATGTTCCTAATATCGCCCACTATATGTTCCTAATATCGCCCATTATAGGTTCCTAATATCGCCCACTATTATGTTCCTAACATCGCCTATGTCTAAAATGGATTGAAATAAAGTGTAACCTATGTTATGATCATACTTTCTTTATTAAACACGAAAATTAAGGCGCAACAAAATTTAAAGTAATATAAGACAGCTGATTTGTACTTTTAGGAATATAGTTAAATTATTCTTTTAACACGTTTCCCTTACATAAAACATCAAAATAAAACAGAACTTAGAAACAGTGTCAGGTGATAGGACATCAACTCTGTATTTTTTAAATGTAATTTTTTAAATATAGTGTCACTCAAAGGGCTAGTGCGATAATGGCACTTCCCAAGTGGGCGATAATGGGAAAACTCAAGTGGGCGATTTTAGGAACAACCTAACCCTCAAACATGACGGCATCCCCCTTCGGAATCGGATCGCAAACCAAAAAATAATCTACATCAGAATGTAGCCAATTATAGTCACTATCACTGCTTTAAATGATATAACAATATGATATGAACTTTACTAATTATACTAAAAGTAACGAAACATGATTATTAATTCACTTAATAAGGAAATCTTCAAAAATTCCCAGAAAAAAGAAAGAGCAACACAGGTTCAAAAGGCTTCCTCAAACAACTACTGAATGGGGAGGCTTTGTAGTTCCGGTAATGGCCACTATATACCACTTAAAATAAAGAAGAAACCGTGGTAGGCGATATTTGGGCCCCTATCTTATGTAGATGAATATATGAATATATCAGGCTTTAATATTACAAAACGCGGATTTTAAATCAGGCAGAATTAAATTTTTCTCACAAATAATTTTTTTCCATTCACGAATTATATAATCATGGCACACTCAAATATCTCTGGTGGTTATAATTAAAATATCCATTTCAGTGCACTGCAGAGAAAAAAACTACAAATGAAAAGAATGCCGAACATCGGTTGATTGCATTCAGAGTATGAGGAAACGAATTATGCAGAGAAATTCTATAGAAAGAACGATAGGGAAAGATAGGTAGTCCCCAGTATCAGTCTACTTCATGCTACCTGCTTCTACTTCGTATTACAATGCAGTCACAGTCGTGATGCATAATAATAAGGAATTAAAGGGTTGTATGACAGCAATTGATACTAACAATTGTCGTAAGCACGCAAATCTCAACTTGATCAATGCATATAAATTAAAGAATTCCAAGGTAATAAAATGACCATTTTTATTACATATTTCTTTGCTTCAATTTTTTTTCTTTTACTGAGTCAATTCTTTTCTTATTTTTTGAAATGCATATCACCAAAAATTTGGCGTGCGTGTGACAAATAGTTTTTACTTTCTCGTATACGACGAAAGTATTGTAATCGTCAAACAATTCGAACTCGAGATTTTGACGAATCTCCACGTTTTAGACCTCCCTGAGTCCGAAAAACACAATTTTGGAATTATGTCTGTCTGTCTGTCTGTGAACACAATAACTCGAAAACTATTAGAGATACAGGGATGAAATTTGGTATGTGATCTTTACACATAATTTGTAGGTTTTTATCAAATTTTGGACAAAATCCGTCTACGGGAAGTCTGTCTGTCCGCGTTCATGTGAACACTATAATTCAAAAACTTGAATAGTTAGATGGGTAAAATTTGGTACACAGTTTCATCATCATGAATGTATATCCGTATCAAATTTTGGACAAAATCCGTCGAAAGGTTGACTGTCTGTCGGACTGTATAATCGCATACTTGTAAAAATTATATCTCCTAAACCCTCTGGCTTAGATAAATAAAAATTGGTATCACGGTTGCTAACATTAATTGTAGATCTGTGCCCAAATTTCGTTTTAATCGGTTGAAATAAAGGCGTACAAATTGCATAATTATTTTTTCTAATCCGATCCTCCAAACGCACGCGTACTGGTAGCAATCTCTGTGCACGCGGAAGGAGTGCCCTCCCTCGACTTACAACCTAGTTCTTTTCCGACTGACAAGTCGTAAGCCAAAATGGTCGCAAGTCGGATTTCAGTTTTTAAGCACTATTTTCATTCAAACGTGTTATAAAAATTGGTCATAAAATACAAAAATTCAATCAATGTGCGTACAATTATTGTACATAATGTGAAAAAACACAATATGCACTCCTTTGTATGTACTGTAAACACAAATGCAACCAGAGGTGACGATTTTTTCTGAAATTCGTAAGTGCGGAGGGGCGTAAGTTGATGAGAAGATGTATTGTGGTCCAATATTGCTCACTTTCTTATTTTCAACAAGGCTGAGTAAGTACCACTCGCCTAAAACTTATGGGGTGCTTCGAAAATGAAGAAGAAAAAGAAGATTTACGTAGTAAATAGAAAGGTCTTCGTAATACTTCTAAATCATAAGGCGCGTAGATCGTAAGTCGAGGAGAAAGTGTTTCCGGTATTTTATGAATTCACCACCCAATGTAAAAATTTAAGAGGACTGAATTTAAAATGAATTAAAAATTCCCATTCAAAAATAAGAAGTTATTCGATTAAAAATATGCGATTATACAGTCCGACAGGCAGTCAACCCTTCGACGAATTTGGTCCAAAATTTGATACGGACCTACATTCATGACGATAAAACTGTGTACCAAATTTTATCCATCTGGCTTTTCAAGTTTTTGAGTTATAGCGTTCGCATGACCTCGAACATACAGACAGACTTCCCGTTGACGGATTTTGTCCAAAAGTTGAGAGAAACCTACAAATTATGTTTAAAGACCACATACCAAATTTCATCCCCGTAGCTCTAATAGTTTTCGAGTTATCGTGTACACAGACATACATAATTCAAAAATTGTGTTTTTCGGACTGAGGGAGGTCTAAAACGTGGAGATTCGTCAAAATCTCGAGTTCGAATTTTTTGACGATTACAATACTTTCTCTTTGTATGCTTCGCATACGAGAAAGTAAAAAAAGAAAGATAACCCTCATTTCACAACCAAACTTCCAAATCCATTTTAAATCGCCATTGCCACTTCATAAAAATTAAAATTTCCAAATCTCACCCAAACCAACGCAGCCGGAGGTTCGGGCGTGACGCAACCCAGAAGTTTACCAACAAAGAACCTATCACACGCGCGGCAGCATTTTATTAACCAATCCCCGATAAAAACAAAACCTGACGATGCTGCTTCTTGAAGATCGGGGCTAACCCAGAGAACGAGCAAAAACAACAGCAGCCAGGCGGGGGGCAGACTGCCTCTGACCCCTCGGTCTTCGTCAAGGCCGGCCGATGCGAGAAAGGGGTCGGCGGAAACCTGTTTGGAGAAAGTTGGTAAAAAGGAGAGCGCGAGGGCTGCGAGCTTCAGGATTCTTTTTGACAGTCGGATGGAGATGATGCTGGGAATCCTGAAGGTTTCGCTGCTGCTCGGTCTCTTGGGCATCAGCCCCGTTCTGGCGGGGGGTGGGGCGGCCTCCCTGCAGCAACAGCAACAAAGAGTTAAAAGTAAGATTCATGTTCTTTTCTGTGGATGCGCTTCTTTGCTATTTTGCTCTTTTTATGCTCATTCTTTGGCTTTAAGTTGTTTTTCTTAGTTATCCTTTCACTCCTTTGACATAGTTACGCGGATGAATCTATTAACTGTTTCGTTTTCTCCACTAATAACATGACCCCTTCTGTTTAAAGAATGTGCCGTCGTTTTGATTCAATTAATATAAACCATAGAACGTTTGCGATGTTTATAGATTCCACGTAATTTTTATATCGATGTTCTGAGGAGTTTATTGGCGCAAGACATATTTTAAGTCGAGTTACATCGAAAGGGTTTTAGCTTATAAGTTTAAAAATATGCTAATCCGATGCACGTATGACTCACAAGTATAACACTTAAGTGGTTAAAATTGAATTGTTGTTATTATTATTATTATTATTATTGAAATGGGAACATTGTATTGTGGTTTATTTAAAGATGAATTTTTATGGTAGCAGTCGGTAATTGATATAAAAATATAGGAATTCCTTAAAGGATTAACATTATTCTAATAAATTTTGAGTAAGAAGAAGTTAAAAGACATACCATTTAAAATACTTTAAAGGAATTTATTTTTTGATAACATGATTTATCGATTTGTTGAAAAAGAATATTGATTTTTAAAAATATATATCAGTCGAAAGAGTATCATTAATTTTTTTCACTTTTTAAGAAATTACTTGTATTTTCCATGTATATACTCTTTTTATCATGCTATGAGTTCTCGTTTTTACGACCTATAAAAGTGATTGGTAAACTCTGAAGTTCGTATTCCGAAATATCATTGCCATCAATGCATCAGTTTTATAAAATTATTAAATAGTTCTCAAAAACGTATGGAATAATAAATTAGAGGTTCGTTAAGATATAAATAAATTCACTAAAAAGTAAGATACTCCACTATATTCCGAATTCCCCTGGACTTTAGCCATTCTTCTTCAAGATGCATCTTGAATCTCTAAAGAGTTATGAATTAAAATCAAAAGTGCATTCCTGATATTAGGAAATGCATCAAAAGAATGTTTTATTAAATACTTATATAATACTTTGGTTTTTAAACCTGAAAAACCTCCTCAGATAATTATTAATGGTTATAGTTGACAGTTATAAATGAAAATTGAATAGTTTACCATTGTTAATGGATACAATTAATGGTAAAATGATATTTCCAAAATGATGATGGTAAATAAGTAAACAAGTTACAGAGGCTGTACCAAGCAATTAAATGAAAATTTTGAACTTTCATAAGTATAGGGCGTTTTTAAAGTCCCCTTAAAAATAAACTGCTTCCCTTTCTTCTTATCTTCAGTTTCAAGAATTTTCCGTTGCTTATTATGCATATATACTCTCTTCGCGTATTTTTTCAAAGCTAAACGAGATTTTAACGGCTAATGCCGAACGTAAAACAATAAACCCGATCCATCCCTGCCTCTAACTATTTATTAAAAAAAAACGCTGCAAGGTTTGTTTTGTTTAAGAAGCCGAGCTAACAAAGTTACCGAAAGTAATAAACATCATCCGCTGCAGAAAAGTTAGCCGGAAAATCCATTACGACGGTAATTAAATATAAAGCGAAACGAACCATTCATTTAATTACTTCACCCGACACTAAAACTCCAGCCACCACACACTAGATAATGCATAAAATAACTGCTTGCCTTTAAGGTACACGGATCCGTAAAAAAAACCCTGCAAATGCGAGCGAGGCAGTCCCTGCTTCATTATGTTCGTTGTATCCCTCTCCCTTGTCGGAGCAGCTTCCCGAAATAGTGGCTGCTGGAGCTGTTTGCAGTCAACTCGACAGCATATTGCTTGTCAGCTGATTAGGCCGGCAAGAGATGAATGGACGCAGAGGGGTTTGCTAAGAAGCATTTTCTTGTCGTGGCTTCACCAGCCTTCGGGAAAGAGGTGATGGAAAGTTTGGGGAGGAAAGCGTGGATTTTGGCAACAGCTGAATGATTTTGGCGTCTTACAGTACATAAACATCCCTCCGATGTTTATGTACTGTTTGTATTTTTGACTCCATTAGTGTCTAAACATATTTTCATCTGAGATCAATTTGATAAACGCAGTTTTTAATAAATGCATCAAAAGCAGTTATAACAAATGCAACAAAAACAGTTTTTAATAAATGCGCTTTTAATAAATGCAACAAAAACAGTCTTTGATAAATGCAACAAAAACAGTCTTT
>BGPR01004162.1:31063-96218 GCA_013235015.1 Araneus ventricosus | reverse complement strand
TAGCGAAAGAAATATTCTTGACTTCAAAATGAGTCAATATATCATTTCAGTTGTTTGAAAAACATTGTTCTTGTTTATGCTTACATCATTATTCGAAATTTTCCCCGTGTTCTATGGAATGCATTGTCTATTGATCGATAAAATCACTGAAGTCACTGATCGATAAAAATCACAGATATAATTGAATGATGAAATCACTGGGAAATTTTCTAAAGATTATTGAGGATCGCGATCTTTTCCTTGCTGATTTCATCAAGTCTAGAAGTGTAATTACTTCCGTTTTTGAACTAAAAGAAAGAATAATATCTATTTAAATCAATTACTTTAAATCACTGTTATTTATTTTCAACATCATGATTCATTTATTATTTATGTTGTATTGCTATTTCACTTATTTTGGGAATTTTATTCTTAGATTTCTTAGATTAAAGGTACAAAAGCCACAAAAGAATAATAGTGCTCATTTTAGGAATTTTAAAGTAAAGTTAGTCCAGTTCAAATCATTGAAGTTAAAGACAGTGCTGTATTTTTTTATCATCATAATTCAATCTGAATTAATACACTGCTGATTTCAATTGTCTTTGAGCCTTTTTACTGGCACTAAAAGAAAGAAGTTCCAAAAAGAGCAACTGTCGTAACATTGGAATTCCTCTAGTAAATTCCGTGATATTCATATTCAAGTCAGTTAAGTAAAATCACTGTTATTTATTTTCATCATCGCTGATTCATTCATGATCACGAATGAATGATTAATCACAGTTAATCTAATATTTGTTTTCACTTATCTTGGAGCTTTTGTACTTGGGTTAAAAGCCGCAAAAGAATAATAGTGGCTGCTAGTGTAATGGTTTCTCATGTGTTGATTTTATATCCAAATTTAATAATTATTCAGTTTGTCTTTTTTATGATTTATTCACAACACACATACACCACTACGACATAAACATATAAAGAGTAGAAACATCACATTGCTTAGAGCCTGATCAAATTCTACACCCGCAGTGAATCCCTTCGGAGGTGGGGATGACAGTTCTACTTTTCCCTTTCTGGGGATTACTGTAGCTAAGTTGCCTCAACTGGTAAGAGTTTTGAAAGTAAACTCATCGCTATTTAAATCTGCGACGAAATGCCACTTTTATTAGTTTATGGTAATTATTTCGCAACTTATATACTGGTAATTTCAACTGTTTTGGTGCTTTCTAGCTTTAATAAATGACTAGGTCTAAAAGAGTTATCGCGGCAACATTGGCGTTTTTTAAGTTAATTCTCCATCTCTATTCAAACCAGTTACTTAACTGACTTGAATAGCACTGAGCAACTCATTTTTATCACCGCAATTCATTCATAACATGTTGCTAATTTCACTTACTGCTAGCTTTTACACTCGGACTGAAAGAATAAAGACTTCAAAAGAGTTTTAGAGGTGACAGAGGGATTTTTTAAAGTAAATCCATTGCTATTCGCGTCAATGAAGTAAAGTCAGTGTTATTAGTTTCATCATAGTTCATTCACAATTAATAAATTACTAATATCTCTTGTTAAAAAGAGTAGGTGTCATGAAATGGCAAGGTTATATTTGTATTTTCTTTTCACTCAATTAGAGATAAACATCCATTTAGAAGTACCAAAATACAACTACATGACAGCTTCTCTATTTATATCTTGAGGCAAATATTATGAATTTTCAAGGTAAGCCAACAAAAACTCCTCAAAAGGCTATTTCCTCTTACTTCTTTTTCCAAGTTCAAAACAGTACGACACGTAGAATTGTTTAAACACACGCCAGCTTTAATAGCTTCATCTGTCATGCTCGTCATGTGCTAAGATTAAAGATGCAATCGGCACTTAAATATTCTCTCACAGTTTTTATTGCGTTTTCGTAACGTCACCATTCAGTGCTTTAACTACTGCACAAAGCGATAATAACATGTTTAGTCTGTCATTTAAGTGACGGCACCTTCAATTGCTTTGATTTTCGTTTTCTTTTTCCTGCATTAGATAATATCTTTTCTAAACAGGCATTGAGGGGGCACGGTGTTCATGGTGAACTTCCATACATTGTGTTTAACTTTCAAAGGAAAACAAAAGATAAGTTCTCCTTTCACCCGTTCTATCCTTAAATGGTAATCACTTTTAATGGTGAGGTTGGTCGAAGTTTTCAGTTACATATCTGTTTATAGTTGACAATAAGTCTGTCAAAAATGTGAAGAAATTATGAGGTTTTAATGCCTGGCAATGTCGAATCCTTCCATTTGCAACTACTATTAAGTGGATTTATCTTTACATAACATTTGAACTCCTGACATTTATAACTGTTATTATCTGTTGCTCATTTACAATATATTTGAATTTTTAACTCATTATTATCTTTTAATAGTGTTTTAAAATTTCAGGTTCATGATTTCTTACTATGGAACAGAACACACGTGATTTATATCTCTTCAATTCACTAACGGTAATTCATCGGGATAATAGAATAGAACTTGCATGATTTGTGTCTCTTCAGTTCACTGAGATAATAGAATAGAATTCAAATTATTTGTGTCTTTTCAATTCATTAATGGTAATTCACTGGGATTATGGAATAGAACTCGCATGATTTGTGTCTCTTCAATTCACTGATGGTAGTTCACTGAGATAATAGAATAGAATTAATATGATTTGTGTTTTTTCAATTCATTAATGGTAATTCACCGGGATAATGGAATAGAACTCGCATGATTTGTGTCTCTTCAATTCACTGATGGTAGTTCACTGGGATAATGGAATAGAATTTAAATGATTTGTGTCTTTTCAATTCATTAATGGTAATTCACTTGGATAATGGAATAGAACTCATATGATTTGTGTCTCTTCAATTCACTAATGATAGCTCCTCATTAATGATGCCTTTTAATTATTCTTCGTTTCATAAAAGATTTGATCTCATCGCTTGATAAATTCGCTGCTTTCATATATTTCACATCATTTGTATTACTCCGGAATGATGTATATGCCTAAAGGTGAGCCAGTTTTAAATATTTTGTTATTTCACTATTAACATTTTTTCATTTAAAAGCTGCTTTTATAGAGATTAAATGAAAATCAATAAAAAATAAATTGGTGTTGGAATTTGGGGAATGGGGGGTGAAGCTTTTATTCCTGTTGGTACCCAGAGAGCTTAATTTGGCCCTACCTTCAGCGATTGATTTCGTTTCGCCATCCTCTCTAGTAAATTTAGGAATTTCAAACACTTAGTGCAAAATACTTTCGGGGTTACTCGCACGTGTTTGCACATTACTAAGACCTGATAATGTTTTTAGTCTGGCATACTTTGTGTAAATTGCGTGATATAAAAATCGGTGAGTTAAGCTTAGTTATTTTTCTACTTCATTATTATTATTTTATTTAATGTTATTTAGTTATTAATCAAGAAATTGTGTATGGGGAAGTTTGAAATTGCGTTCGGGAAAGAAAAAAATTGAAAATGTGATAAGGAATTGTGTATATGTTGTATTAGCCTTTATCTTATGAAGCAGTGCACCTTGTTGCGAATTTTTTGTGATCGAATATCGAAGTTGATGGTGTTCTTCGGAACTGACCGTGGCTCGAAATTTGTATGTCCGTAAGGACAGGTCAATTACTAGTTGTTATTATGTTAACATCCCGTTCTGAAGCAACACAAGGGCTATTTTGGGACGGACCTCGTCATTTTGAACCATGCATGACGAGGAAAACACCTCAGCTGGTAACCCCCTCTCTAAACTTCCGCACCACACCAGCGGGAGGGCGTTTGATCCCCTATGTATGATCTGACGTACAACAGGCCCACAGACACGGCGTATCTTCATTGGAATCGGGTCAACAACCTGGAGCCTTCCATCCTTACCAATAGGCCATTGCGGCTTACGAAAATCGGAACACAAGTAATACAAGCTCTACAGGATAATCCATTGGACCTAGAGCTGGAAAATTTGGCACTTTGCTTTCAGAAACAAAGATTTTTAAATCCTTTTCTGTTCTCGTAATTAACCAGAAAGTCTAAACATCAACAGTAAAAACTTGAGAAGTTTCGAACTTCAGTCCTTCAGTTAATCTTTTAATTTTTTTTTCCTTAATTACGAATATGATACAAAATTTCAGTTCTTCAGATGCAAAAAATATGCAAATATAATTCAGTTAAAATTTCCTGAAACAGTGTAAAATGTGTTAAAGAAATTCTGAAAGTTCATGCGAAATTATTTTATAATAAAATAACACTAAAAGTGTTCGAAATATTTTTACTTTTCAAGCTTATTTGTTAAATTTTTAATGAGTAAATCAAAAATTAAAAAAAATATATATTAATATTCGCTAATAAAATATCATTAATTAACTACTAATATTTTTCTTAGTTATTGATTGTTTAAGAATTACTCTTTCCTTTCCCCTCCGAAGTTGATACAGAAAAATGTAAGAATATTTTCTTATTTTATAGTCACATTGGGAAAAAAACATGTGCAGTTAGTTGCATGAGCGACAACCAAAATGGCTAAACAAACAAATACGGTCAAAAATCTTCAAATGTGATTCGTATTAAAATAAAAATATACAGTTAAGAGCTGAACCGTTACATGCAGAACTGTCCTCTATCCGGCTGACCTTCATTTTTTATGAAGTAACTAAATAGCAAGAAAGGCATTAAACTTAAAAACTCAGATTTCCAGTTACATTTCTTGAAACTAACAACGCTAAAACATCTTTATCCTCCGCTTCCTTTATCTAAATAGGTTTTTTTTTTTAAATACGCTAAATAAAAGTGGAGATTTTAGATAAAGATAAAAGGTTTTTTTGAGAGATATAAGAGCCAAAACATTTTAATTTAAAACTCTGTCTTATCTAAGCTACAGACTTCATCTTCGTATGAGAGCTTGCTTTTATTTCCCGAACTCGAGCTCTGAATATGTATTTAAGTAGCTTATCAGTGTATACCATTATCTTGCTGTTCTTTTAACGGGATAATGTATTTCGTGCACTGAATGGCTTAAAACTGCTGGGAAGATCAAGTTTTCTTATTTTCGAAACGATTAGTTCATGTATAAGAATACCCACATCTTTTCCCATTTCTATATTGCCATGATAAATCGATATATTATGTCAAATAATATAATATATTTATCTAAAATGTCTCTTCAAAATACTGAATTTGGTAATTATATTTAACTTTTTATAGCTAAGCCTTCGGGTATATGGCTTCCTTGCATCATCGTGCTTCTATCATGTCTACGTTGTTTTTCTCTACACAAAGACATTTAGGCACTTAGATTTCGTGCATATTTTATACAGTAGAACCCCGGGAATCGGAACTAATTGGGGCTGACCTCTGTTCGGATTCCGAGAAATTTCAATTATCCGGGAAATTCGGTAAAATACTCTTGATATACCAAATGCAGTAGAGTATTGACTACTGGGTGCTCTGTGAAGGCGTATGGAAGGAGCACGCAGCGATTCGCACGGGACAGTGGCAAACAAGTTGAGGGCAAAAAGAAGATATCTGAGTTTGTTTCTGCTAATTACGTTGCTGTATTCGTTCTTAAAGACCAATTCGAATACTTCTTTTAAGTTAGCAATAAAAACATTAGCTTTTTTCTGATTCGTAATTGTTATTTTCCCTCCATTTTTCAGTAAAAATTTTCAGAAAATTAAAAAAAGATGTTCGAATTATCCGAAATTTCGGATACCTGGGGTTCTACTGTATTTCAATTTTATATATTTTCATAGATCGCATATAAATGCCTTAGTACCATGGATGTGGCGCAGTGTAGCTAAAAGTGGTTTTTGCGCAGAAGATGCAAACAAAAATAAAACTCAAACTGGAAAACTTCTCATTTCTGAAAACTCTTTCTCAGACATGCGATCGATTCTGGAAACTGAAAACACAAATTCCGTCAATCTTAATATCTTTTAGCGGAGCTTCTGGATGGCCGAGGGGCTCTCGTGACAGAGTCTTAGGTTAGAGATCCGATTCTGCCAAAGATCGGTTGTATACTCGAGCTTCGTGCACTTTAAATCCGTCGGGTCAAAAGTTAGGCTCGCCGGTATGTTATGCAAGATTGGAGAGGGGGCCGACTCAAATGTCATCTCACCACGGCTCAAAATTACGAGGTCCGTCCCAAAATATCCATAATAAAGCAACAAAACGGTACATTAAACTAAATGAAACAATAAATCTCAAATTAGGTCATCACTTCAATGCTGTACAGACAAAAATAGGCGGATCTACTAAAATTTTTATTACAAATCACCAATCTGTAAAATCTCAACCATTTTTCATTGGTGTTGGGTATTTCGATACCTCGTTGAACTCATACAGCAGCAACCCCGCTAATCCGAACTAATTGGGACCGGTGCCTGTTCGGATTACCCGAAATTCCGATAAAAATAGAAAAGAAAAAGATGTGTGCTAAAAAAATGTAAGTTATAAGTACTCAATATTACTATCTCTAGAATTCTTTTATTCAAAAGCAATAGAAAGAGAATATGTCTCCCCTTTTCATTAGAATAATGGATGTGCTGCTGTATGAAGAGACCTTATCTTACGGCGAATTGCATTAGCTTCTTCAATGTGTACAAAACTATGCATGCTGAAAAAGTACTTTTTTGATTTTAGTATGCATATTTAAATCTTTTCAGGTAATCTTTTCAATTACATACAATTTTCGAAAATAAAATCGGTTCGGATTAGCCTGAATTTCGGATTAGCGGGGTTCTACTGTATTGCCTTTTTAAATATATATTTCTCTAGAGAATTTGAATTGATCCTGCTCTTTAAATTGTTCCTCCCATTAAAATGCGTCTGGTCTAAAGCTATTAACCCCTTTTTGTCGGCGTCGCATGTCATGCGACGAAGAGAAAAATTGCATTCTTAAAAGTGAATTCGTCGCTACTTCCACGTCTCGTTATATCCCGCGATTATTTTTTGTATTTCTCTATATTGCTAAGGGCGCAAATAGTTCTACATTCTTCCCGCCTTGAATGAAAAATATAATCATTTTGTCGGAGATTCTAAAAAAAAAAATACGACAAAGAAGGGGTTAAAATATACTGGCTTATACTGAGAATCCGCGTGATAAGCCATAGATTTCAGTAGTATTAGAGAAGGCATTTCTTCAATTTCTTTGTAAATTAATGAAGTTGAGTGAGCTCAACTAGTGTCTGGTGGCGTTCAAATGGCAATATACTTACTTCTATTTCGGAACATTTGCGGTGTTGTTACATCTTAAATATCCAAGGTCCCACTGCCTGGCCTCCCAGTTCTCCGGACAAGACACTATTTGAATATTTTGTCTAGGATTTCATTAAAATTATTGCACACTATCAAAAAGTTTGCAATTAATTGCTGCGGCCAGAAATCAATTACCAATAATCGAGCCAAAAGTAGTTCCCGTTGAACCTCATTAAACTTTGGAGAAACTTAAAGCGTTAGGAATACTTCTCTTCGAAAAACACGAAAACAAAATGTGCAAACCATTGTTTATTTACAAGCGCCATTTTGTAATTAAGAAATATTTGTTACTAGCTGTTTTGCCCGGCGTTGCTCGGGTTTAAAATACTTTTATGTCTAATATTTTTGATGTAAAAAATTACTTTTGTATAGAAAATTGCAATACCCAAAATTCTTTTATCGCCTGAAATGTTTTTTAATTAAAATGAGAATATCAGTTGAACCAGACGATTTGTAAATACCGTCGATAGCTAATTTTCTCCATAAATTATTAGTATTTATTGCATAGTACTTCAAATTTTTTTCATAAATCTTGCAGTATAAGAAAGATTTTAACGGATAATTACATAGCAATTTTTTATTGAGAAAAAGCACTAGAATAAATATGAATAAAAAATAATAAAATTCGTATTCATCCAAAATTCTTCTAATGTGATCTTGCTTAATTTCCAATTAACTGAAATTTTAATTAGATTTGAGGCTTTTAAAAGTTGACGATTGACTCTCTTCGTATGTAATACATATTTACAAAAATAAGCAAAAATTTCAGAAATAAAGGTAAATTAGTTCAAAGTCTAACCGTTGCCTAGCAACGAAGTAGCTGTAAATTTGCGCTATTTCAAAATCGTCTGCGCGTAATTAACAATTATTATACATTAAAAAATTAATAAAAATTGAAGGAAAAATGTCACAGATATGAAAGTGATATCATTGAAAAGGTAAAATTTTGAACTTCAAGATGGTATAAAAATATTTTTTGTCACACAAATTGCTCCGAAATTACGGCGGAAAAACGCTTTCGGTTAATTTATAATTAACTGCCTGTATAATTAACTTTTGGACTTAGAAAAGTTCATAAGTGTCTGCCTCTTGTCTTAAATAACAAGTGTACAAAATTTGATTGAAAACTGTCCATTGGTTTAGGAGGAGATGTGGAACATAGCCACATACATAACCACAAACCCACATGCCCACAATGACTTTTATTTATATTAAGATATCAGATGATTATTTAGACTAAAAAAAAAGAAAACTGTTTAAAACCAAACGATTGTTTCTATATTTCATTAAAAACTATAAGAAATGTGCCGACGAGTACATTCGCAACTTCTTCTTCTGCAAGCCTTGTATTATATGGAATGTCAAAAAATAATCCACATTTAGGATTCAAATAATTACGTTATTTTCTTATGTTACTTAATCTTAAGAATAAACTTCTAATTATATATATATACATATAATTAGTACCGTATAGTGTTAATATATAAGGTTAAATCTTGCAAAAAAAATCTTTAATAAATAGCAAAAAAAAAACCCAACGAAAGAAACTATTTCTTTTAATAAATAAAAGATAAGGCACTCGAGAAAGAACGCATCCGTCTCCTTCCTTATGCGCATCTAAAATATTTACGTCCGACAAAAACACATCCCTCCGCACCATTAGAAGATCCGAAATGATAGAGCAGCTCTTTAATGACTCCATCGGAAAACGTCGTAACAGAAATAATAGCGCATCGGACTTGAAAGATCGTGACAGAGTTCAAAACCCCGAAGCGCACATTCTTTCCCAAACCTTCTCTTGCGTGTAAAAAGCTGCATTCCGCTGATACCTTCATCATACGTTAGAACGATATCATTTCTAGAAATACTTCTTCTTTTTTATTTCCCACAATTCCCAGAGTTAGGAGGGGGAAAGTAAACAATCAGTTTGAAAGTAGGTCATAAGAGTATATGGGCAGTTTAAACTTCTTGAATTCGCGCCGATAAATAGTGAGGAATGATTGCCGGAAGATATATGCAAATAAACCATTATAATCATTTTTTATTTTGAGATAAATAATAAAACAATTGCGGTGGGTACTATGTATACTTATTATATATAAATATATGTTATGGATACTAAGTATATAAAATCGAATACA
Source organism: Araneus ventricosus (assembly GCA_013235015.1). NCBI lineage: Eukaryota > Metazoa > Arthropoda > Arachnida > Araneae > Araneidae > Araneus > Araneus ventricosus. The sequence continues at coordinate 86,834 of BGPR01004162.1, read as the reverse complement.
TTATCCGGTTAATACATCTTTCAAGGGACTGACGTAAAAAGACGTATAAATAAGAAGACATAAATCGGAATTTTAAAAAGCAACTTTCATTATTATAAATTTAATGCTACTCATGCAAATTCATTTAAAAGTAATAATTTTAATGTTTTTTAAGATAGTACTAGCATAATACTACATAGTATGGAAATCAATAATTAAATTTAAAATTTAAATATTGATCATAAAAGTGAGGAAATCATAGCTTCATTATATATCTTGAGTACTAATCATACATTTTTTATACGATTTATGCGTATGCAGGTAGGCGTTTGATTAAAAAAATATTTAATTAAAAAATTCTTAAAATAAAAGGAATAAAGAAATAAAGACTGGAGCAGAAAATGTGAGAATTTTAGAAAGGAGGAAAACATTAACTTTTTTTCCTTTGCGTCAAATAAACGATGTATTTGATTATTACAATAAATACTGCGATAAAGCGACTCATAAATGAGAATCATAAACATGATGCTTTACTATATCTACTACCAGAGGAAGTGGCGAATCCAGGATTTGGGTCGGGGGGTGGGGAGTTGCCGGGGCCATAAAAATTTTGTATCGTCGTGACGAATCTCAAACCCCATATCTTATCTAAACCAAAACACTTTAACTTTACAGACTTTATTCACCTGACAAAAAGAATGATAAAAAAACTACAGTACTTTCGATACAGTACTTAATAAAAAATGCAATGAAGTAGGTAGCCAAAAAATGTCTTCGACCGAGACACAACTGGAATGTCTAGAAAAGTAGGAAAATTTTCGAGCCTGTCAAGCAAGAAAGCAATGTTGTCACGTAATTATTATTTTTTTTTTAAAAAAAAAAGGAAATTAAGAACCTACAGTTGTATTGATTTTAAATAAAATCAAGATTTCTGGCTTAGCTCTGGGAGGCTGCAGCCCCATACCCTCCCCCCCGGATTCGCCACTGACCATAGGTGTATTCTGAATAAATTGTATTAATGTGGACTAAATTTGTAATATGATTGGGTTCCATGGCGATTATCAAGAAAAAAAACCGTTGCAAAATTGTGCTCTAATATTAATGATTATGTTGTCCTTCGATATCAATGAAGTTGTGATTTTTTTTTGTAAAAATACTTAATCCGAAGTACAATCAATTCGTGCTTCCATAATACGCGACAAATACCTAGCTCTGATTTAATTTTAGAATCCATTGCTCATCGCAGCACACTGTAAGACAATGTGCAGTTACATTTGACATTCTCCGTTACATTTTTTGTGCGACTAAGATGGGCATTGAATTAATTTCATTTGAATTGCATTAAATTTAACACGTGTTCAGCGAACGCAATTCATACTTATTTTGAATCTCTCCTCTCTTGTTGTAACAGTGATTCGTAAATGCTACATTTAAGGAAGAAGCTTTATTCACGACAGCTTAAAAGGAAACATAAACTGAAAACAAGTTTCAAACAAGTGTTATATTTAACACACACTATGGTTATAAATACCTAGATTTTAAAATTATAAAACATTTCCGAAGCAATCAATCAAAAATTGCCCGAGGTATCTATTGCATATATTAGCATATACGTATAGCGGGTTTAAAATAACGTCCATGTTTTCCAAATTTATTATGCTATTATTTACATATTTCTTCCTGAAACCATTTAATAAATGCATAAAAAAAGAATTCATCTCTTCTAGAACACCATTGATTAACAGAATTTTGTTGTTGAGATTAGACAAAATTATTCGACGCAGACGATTTTTTGTTGCTGTTGTTGTTTGACTCGTATGTTGCCATTCGAAAAATAAGAAATTAAATTCGTACTGTATTGCTGAAATATGTGAGATCCTTCAGCATAACCTATGTTTCTTTCTTGTCATTTCTAATTTTTCACATTTTATACCCCAATTTATTTTCAATTTTTGTAGTCATACCCATCAACCAGGTATTTGTTTCGGCAGGGCTTTTGAAATTGCGGGCTGCGACCCCAATAAGGGCCGTTGAAATTTCCACAATTTCTGCATCTTTCAGAATCTCAAATATTTCTTAGCAAAAAATAGGAAGAAATTATTTCGATAAAGTTTGCTGAATAATTGTTTTAAATCGAATTACTTCACATTTAGCATTAACAAATGCTTCAATTTATCATTTATTTTCCAATTTTGCTATTGCTACAAAAATTTCCTAATGAAAATAAGGTTATGAAGAATTTTCAAACCTGTCACGTATGGAAGAACGTTACGAATCTCTGACATATTATTCAATAAAAACTTACACCACCTCAATATTTTATGTTACCAACTCGATGTTGAATAGTGACCGGAACATAACCGGCAAAAGAACGCGGCAAATTTTCAGTGGCCATCAATGGCGTAAAGGAAGAGCTCGGCAATTAATATTCCACTAACTTCTCGGACAGGTTTCACTTTCCAAATTATGGGCATTACCCAAAAGCCAGTATTTCCCCTTTACCTGTTCTTGAACTCTGACATCTTGGCCATCAATTTGCAGCTTCAAACCCAGATTCTTGCCGTTATTATAATCGCTTCTTCTTCGTACCGTGGAAGCATCATCTTTTATGTTCTTGATGAAGAAACAGTCTCCGGAAAGCCTTCACGCACGGCTGGGAAAGTTAAACGTTTTCGCTTCAATGAGGAAATCGGAATCGGGATTGTAATTATTTTTTTAACAGATGGTTCTTTGCGTGGCTTACTGGGCTACTGTCTTCATGTTTCTTTTTTGTTGGCACAAAACATTTAAAGGTTATATTTGATTAATTTCGAGAACATTCACAGTAAAATGAGCTGATGAACTGAGATTTCACAGGCGAGATTTAACATTTGCTTAATAAATAGATAATGATATGAAAAATGATATATTTCTAAAAAATCCGAGTCAGTCCTAACATATATTTATTATTTCAGAACCTAAAACAACAAAGCCGTAACTTGTATCTTAAGACTTGTGGTTTTAATCCAATAGAGTGGTTGTTAATTAACAAATATAATCGTATCATAAATGATGATCATTATCCGAATTATTCTTTAACTAATCAATAATTTTACATGGAGTTTTATTGAAATTTTATTAATTAGTTCTGAAGAGTTAAAAATTAATGCATATATAAATTTTTACTATGGTTATTTATACAATATAACTATAATGCTATTATCCTTTACCTGGTTTCTATGATGAGTATAATTCTTAACTCACCACTCATTTCGGAGACCATGATATTATCAGTTTTTTTAAAATAAATTCAGAAAAATTATTATCGAAATAAAGAGAACAGAAATAAGCTATTCAATGAAGAGTAAGATTATCTACGCATTTGTCAGATTCCCGTTGTAGAAACCTTTCATTATATGTGCGAAAATTCTCTCTTCTCACTTTCAATTTCCGATCTCAGTTTTTTGTGCTCATACTGCTCCTGGGAACTCTTTGGTATTTCTCTTTCTTTCGTTCATTTCTCCTGCGGTGGCATTAACAAATAACAATAAAGTCCAACTTTGCGATTCTTATACACAGTGTCACTTCTTGTTCTGGGAGATGTTCGTTATCCGGACACGCAAATCTTTCTGGAAAGTGTTTGCTGACCTATTTGTCTGCAGTCGGAACAGTTCATTAAATGACCAACAATTGTATATAAATTTTAGTTATATACAATTATGCTCCCATCTGCATTTCGTACCCTATTTTAATGTACCTGTCTATTTACACGCTGGGAAGCCATTAACATTTATTGATTACTTTCACCAGTGGAAGTCGTTACAGATACAGAAACGAGAACCATATCATTTAAATGCAAACGACTTGCTCGAAATGCCATTTTACCTATTGCTAAGTGCTGTTGTGTTGAATGAATTGCTTCTGTCGAAATCTACGAAATTTCCAATTCTATAACAAATACAGTTGAATTCTCGAAACCAACCCTAGTAGCACATAGATATAGTACAATATAGAATGATATCGTAATAATATTCATAACATCGTATAATATTGTAAAATACAGTTAAATATTGAATAATATTGTGCAATATCGAACAATATTCATAACATCGTATAATATTGCAAAATACAGTTAAAATATTGTACAATATCGTACAGCATATATTGCTACCTGGGAACCTTATGGCAAGCGATTAGTATTATTAATAATAATAATAATCCACCGGGGAGAGAACCGTCCAGATAAGGTTTACGATTATACAAAACTCTCTCAGCGTAAAGATGAAATACAGAAATAAATAAAATTAAAACAACAACAATTAACACACAAAGTATACCGAAAAAGTCTTGCAATGAAAGTCTTAATTGCTGGTGGAACTAGAAAAGTCTTTCTTAATGCATGACGATATAATACCTTCGTTCATGTAGTATCTTCATAATATTCATATCAGGGATCTTTTGTTTTAAACAATATTTTCACTCTACGTCGAAAGGTTTTCAGTACTGGGCTTCACGAAATGAGAGGGTTTTGTCACTGGGCAGTCTATTGCGTAGTGGTCTGGATCACCTTTCTCACCGCAAACGTAACGATCGGGTGAACGTAAACCGAACCTTATAGGAACCATAGCACCTATAGGCAGAATTCATACAACTGAACAGTTTCCAATAACACAGGAGAATCCCTAAATTAGCCATATTTAGAGAATTGAGGAAGATAAATTATTTTTTATCAATAAATCTCTTCAATAATGAAAAATACACAAATGCATGAATAATTTGTATTGAAATCAAGATCATAAGTTATTTCATTGATTTACCTATCATGTGGATTAATTCTCAAAGAGAAATCCACAATCATATTAGGTCTACTTATGGAAAACATACGATATGGTGTTTGCGTGGCGTCAGCTAACAAGAAGATAACCGTGTAATAACAATTTAGAAAAACGAAAGCTTCCCTAAACAAGGCGTAATCCCAAAATAGCATTTCAACAATACCTAGTTTTGTGCTTAGTTCTCATTTGCGACAAATAAATAGCATTTAAAGTAATGCATATCTCCACAAAACACACACCTACACTCTCTTTAAACTTTAAAAACACCATCCTTTTGTTACAAGAGATAACTCCTTATGAAAACAAACGAGAATCCAATTTGCATTTCCAACAATCGTTTCCGAATCCGTGAATCCCATAACCCTACTTACGACTTCCCAAACAGCTTCCTGCAGCAATGCCAGCCGCAGGGGTTGTTCCCACCGCAACAATGAGACACATTTTTCTAATCTTAATCGTAATCCTTTTGTTGAAAAAAAAAAGAAAACCAATAAGGTTCTGAAAGGAATGCCACGTTCATTTACCATAATCCCACCTTGCAATGGCAACCTGCTGAGATTCATTTGATTTTCTTCACTTCTATTCTTTCGGGCAGCTCCACCCTTTGTGGTTGCAGCCATTTCCTTGTTCCGGGGTCAGGCACAAAAGAAAAAAAGAGAAAAAAAGAATACAGGGGGATTCTTGAGAGAGAAAGTTCTTCCAGAAAAGCGTGTCATGAGAACAGATAAGAAGCAGGGTGGTTAGGCGTTATCTAGTTAAAAGATTCCGGAGTCTTCTTGTCATCTGCCACTTGTTGATCTTCGAGATCCGCGTCTGATGGTAGGGTACAAAGCAATTATTAGCATTATAACGGGGCGCGGCGAAAGTGTGTCAGTATGTGGGATTTTGTTGATGGTTTTTCTTCATGAATGTTTAAAGACTCGGGTAACACTGTGATAACCTGTGGATGCAAATTGGATTTTTGAAAGTCATGGTTGGTTTTAGATCTGGTCCATGGTTCGAATGAATGTGAAGAGGAAACTCAACCATTTAAATTTGCATAGATTTAAAATATTTCTTGTAGTTATTTTTACCTTCATTACAGGTGGGGCCCAGAAATTAAAATTTCTAATCGTTCCATCTAAAAACTCAAGCGAGAAATTCTGATTTATTACGTAATATCAAAGCATAACTTAGTGGGAAATTCAATTGGTTCTACTTTATTTTTAGATAGACAGAAAGTCATTAACCCTTTAAGGATTTCTTTTTTTTTCTGTCTAATAAGATGACACCCCTCCTGTTTTGGAATGGGGCTGTCGTTTTCATTCATCTAAGAAGGCATAGAATACTTGAGATGCTTGTGGATTCTACGTAATTTTTGTGTCAAATTATAAAGCAAATTAATGATTAAATTTTAGTTTATAAGCCTAAAAATGCGACAATTCGATGCACGTGAATATCACGGGCGCGAGACTTATGGGGTTAAAAATGTTTACACTTAAAAGTGATAAAAAAAAAATAAGAAGCGTGAAATGGAGGTAAATATAAATTTAAATGGTTTTAAAGCAAAATTTTAGAAAGAAAATTAAATATAAGCGACAGAAATGCTTTTTAAATTTCCGTCGGTTTGAAAAGTGATTTTCAAGAAGGTCAAAGTTCTAATCAGTATTTGCTATAACTTGAATTTTGTGTTTATGAAAAGCATGCACTGGTGAATACAAGATATTAGAAATACAATTCGTGAAATATAACAAAATAATAATCATTGCTCAAGAATTAATCAGCTATTAAAAGTTAATTAACGGTTCTGGTTATTATTTGATTACTTTATTCAGGTTTATTTTTGCTTCTTCAAAACATCATCCCATGCTTACAAGAGACAAAGAATGAGAACTGTCAGCAATGGCAGACAGTAAATACTTTTCTTTTTCAAAATTTGAATACATTTTTACACGTTTATTAATGAGTTTATTTATTTTTCGGCAAACCTTTACCACTTTTAAGTAGTTTTATTAATCAGAAGATACGGTTGTTAATTGTTGAATATTTTATTATAAGCAAATTTTGACAGATTTCTTAATATTTTATTTTAAAAATATTATTTATATGAAATTTATAGTTCTTTCTTGTTTTTCGATCAGTTGAATTTATTCATCTAGGAAGAGGATTCCGTTTATTATATAGGATCGGATTATCCTTATTGAAGAAATCCACCGATTTTTTTATCTGCTTATCCTGTTAGTAGCCACTAAATAGTCATTAATTAATAGTTTAATCGTTTTCTTTATTCCATATAAATACGTAATAGATTATATTTGGACGTAGTTGTGCAGTAGGAAACCAACTGAAAAATACATGTTTGGAAATTTTACCTGCTTTTATTAAAAATTATAGAAAAAATTCTAATGCTGTATTTTTTAAGATGAATTAATGAATTATTAGTAGTATGTCGAGCAATGAAGTTTAGTTGTTTCAATTTCATATAGCGAATTTTGTACACTGACATGCATTCTGAAATGAACATTCTGAATTCTGAGTGAACCCGAAATCCGCCATAGAAAGAGGTTACTTCCCCATTGCTTGACCGCACCCCTTTCTCTGAAAGGAAGCATTCAGTGTTTCCATTTGTGTTCTATTCATTTTCGGATGTTCTAGTTGTTTAACGATAGAATCGGTGCGTATTTCTAAACAGTATTCTTAGAACTATAAATCAAAACGCATATTTTCTCACTATGAGCTTTGACTGGAGCTCCACACTAGTGTCTACCTTTCTTTTGGTTGCAATGAGAAGCCGCCGGATAAGTAAGCGGGTTCTCGCTTCCCCTGGGGTATAGTAATGGCGGGGCTTGGGTCCCTCCACCAGTGATAGTACGTACCTCCTACGGGAGGGTTCGGGCCGTGGCCGGTGATGGCTACTAGGACTCCGGCTTCAATACTAGAGCTATTGCAGCGACTGTCATTCAGAAGACCCGGATGACAAGGTAGGGCGAGGTATCCAGTTTGCTGATTACCCACTTGTGCCCTACCAGCAGTTATCCAATGCAAATTTCTGTTTCATCAGAAAATATTATAGAAAATTCTTACAAAGAAAGATTTCAAATATTTTTCTCAAACGGAATAAAAGAAGTAAAGGCAAGAGTGATCAATGCGAAAAAGTCGGTTTACATCTAGAAATTTTATTTATTTACACTCCTGAATAAAGAAACCCATTCGCTACCACTCCTTCAAAGAAAGCAATTCTCTTTATTGACGTTCTTTGACTTTAAATATACTCTTTATAAGCTAATTGCCTCATCATCCAACATCAAGAATACATTTAACGAACATCTTCTTCCTTGCTTCACACCCTAAGCGCTATTCAACTAAGCCTATCCTTTAAAATAAACATTTCTGGTAGACCTTTGTTTGCTATCCTTGCAACATCCGCCGTCACTTTGCATAATTATTCCAAAGACAAGATTACAACTGCCTTAGCAGCGGGGGCTCGAAACTTTCACTCTCGCCAATGAAAGCGGCCAAAGAGAAATAAAATGTACATAAAAAACGCCACTTTGGCGACACCATTCACATAATCTCGTCCTTTCCATCTTCCATATACCTCCCGCGGTTAAAGTTAATCAACCCTCACAAAGCGTCTCATTATCTGAAGAGGACTTTTTGCTTCGAACGAGCCCCAAGGCTGAATCTTCATATTATATTCTGCGCCGCCGCCTAAGTTATTTTGGCAAAATGTTTGCTTTTGCTGGCGCGTTTCTTCGAGCAAATCCATCACTCGAGGCGTTGATGAATTCACCGACACTTTTCTTGCAGAAAGAGAGAAAAAAGAAACTATTCTTTAAGATTTCTGGAGACTTTGGATAAGAATTATGTCAGGGGAACAGGACATTAGGGAGGAGGTACGTCACTAAACAATTCTGGGCGAGATTTTGGCTGTTTTTTTTTTCTTTTGGCGCGTGTTTTTTCGCTCTCCGAAGTGATCCCCCTATTGTTGTCTTTCTTGGTCAATAGCTGATCGTGCCTTGTCGTTATTATGTGTGACCACCAAACAACGGATAATTGGCACCTCAAGCGGTGGTTACGGAGGATTTTGAACTTTCACTTGCAAGGGAAAGACCTTAATTACGAAAATTTGATTTGGTAGGGAGTGATGGTGGAAGGTCTTGGATATAATGGAATTGGGCGGTCATTTATTTCATTACGTTGTTGCTTTTTGTTCATGGTGAACATGAGGTGTGGAATTACAAGGTTTTGAGAGGGTAAATACCGCTCTTATTTCCTAATACTGGACTGCTACAATAGCGCAATTGTTCTTATCCAAACATCTCTGTTACAGTGATGCCTAAACTGTAGGCCGTGATCCTTTGAGGCTCTCGTAGTTCTTATAAAAGGTGACCCAAAAATGCAAACAGACTTTGAATTATTTTATACAAACAATAATCAATATACATGAAAATTATGTAACTCTAATTAATTACTACATGTGTAAAATGTAGTGAAATATCGAGAATTCCCTGATTAATGGGATATTTTTTCATTTTTGCAATTAAAAATTTTATATTAATTCAGTACTTTTCCAAATTTATATACAAATTTCATTGTATGATTATTAATTAGGTAATAATATTTTAAATTTAATTTTAACAATTGGTTTAATAGGTATATATACTGAAAATGTTATTTCAGTTTTAATTGTTTGTAAAATATATATATATATATATACTTTCTAGTTTCTAATCTTGAAAGATTTTGAGGATTTATTCATCTTTTTTTCCGTTTTTCCAACAATTTTCTTTCGCAGAGGGTTGGCGCCACAAATCTAGATTAATGCGATAAATATCAGTTCCCAAGACTGATTGACATTTGATTGTTGGAATTCCAATTCTAGGTTGTTTTTTTCATAGTAGTAATAGTCTATAATCAATCTATCTTTTGTATTTAATTTGTATGATTATTGATAAGTTAATTTTATTTTAATTTTAATTTTTAGATTAATATATGTATATATTGAAAATATAACACATATTTTGATTCATTGAAATATTTAACTATATATATATATATATATATATATATATATATAATGGTTCATTTATACTTATAATTATTTAAGTAATAATTGCAATTATTGGGCAACTTATAATCCTCGACTTCATGAAATTCAAATGGTTACGATGAAAGGATGTCATCGAATTCTCTTCCACACACATTCATTAGATGAATTTCTTTTCCGAAAGATACCTGAAACATAATATTTGCAGCTGAAGACCAGCTATAATCCCCGAGATGTGAACAACCTTTGAAAGAAAATGCGCCCAAATATCAACTGAAATGTTTAGCAGCGTTTGCAATTTCATCCGTCGGCGTTGTGAACAGTGCCTGGATAAAAATGGTCAATCTGAACATTTACGATAACTGACAAAATTCTACATTTATATAAATTAAATAACTTTAAACTTTGAAGTGCGTTAATAGTTTTTCATATAATTATTTAAAGTTTGTATACATTTTTTAAGACATCCGTAGTTAAAGTTTTTCAAATTTTTAATCCTCTACTGCGCAGTTATTCATATTTGTTTTGCAACTACCACTTTTATTTATTACAGATAAATAAAATTATTTACGCATTGCAATTTTTAATTGAAAAAGGAAATCTTCCTGTAAAAAATATTTATCCAATAATTAATTTTTAAAGTAATTAATTTTTATTAAAAAATTAATTTTTGAAATTTTTCTTCTCATATTGCTTGCAATCATTTATTCAGATTTTCACAAATTTTATTGAAAGAAAAATACATATATTTATTTCTACGGATAATCCGAGGGATATTTTACTCAAACTCTGACAAATTCTTGGCATTTATAAATGCCAGTAGAAAGAAGCAGAAACGAGGATTGTCCTTACTGATTAGGGACAGAGTTCCTTTCCGACTGACAGATGATAAGTTGGATTTAAATTTCTCAACACTGTTTTCATTCAAACGGGTGTGATATTCGTAGCGAATAAAAAAATCTATATATTTGTAAAATTATTAAAATATTTAAAGAAAAGAAATCAATTAGATAAAAAAATCGTTTGGTCATAAAAGAAATCAATTTAAAAATATCGTTTGGTCATAAAAGAAATTAATTTAAAAATATAGTTTGGCTGTCAAAGAAATTAATTAAAAACATCGTTTGGTATTAATTCCTTTCTAAAGATTATAAAAATAGTGTGGCAACGATATATTTGTCTTTTTGCTAACGTTGCCTTGCAACGGAAAAGAATAAAGAATTGAAGCAGGAATTCGATGTCAGTGAGTGATGTAATGTTTGTGATGCAAGTATATGTGTTTGTTTTACATGTTTGTGCTGTGGTGGACGTCCAATAAATATATTATTTTTGATAAAGAAGGCTCCACGATTATTCATGCTATGGTAAAATACAACACACGGGTTATAAATATTGGTCATAAATCGCAAAAATTCAATCTATGCGCATATAATTATTGTACTTAACCTGAAAATTACATGATATGTGCTCCACTGCACGTACTATAACAAAAACAGGACTTAAAATTACGTTTATTACGAATTTACGAAATTTATTTTTTGTTACAAGTGAAAATGATCGTGCGTCGAAGAGAAGGTGTATTGTGGTTCAATATTACGCGCTTTCTCTTTTTTAACATCTGAATAACTATCACTCTCGCAAGATTTATGTAGTTCTACGAAAACGAAGGAAACATACCTTTTTGTAAATATTTGCAACTCTAACAATTTCTTATCGCGTACATCCCGACTGGCCGCGACCAAACAATTCGCCCTATGTAAGCAGTCTGTATTTGTTAAAGAAAGTGATGAAAAAGAGTCATGATCGATATCCTTAAAAGCTTCAAAAGCGTAGAACGAAATAGGAAGAGATGAAAACGGCTTGCTTACATATATTCCAGAAATATGGGGCAATCTGTCTCGAAAGATATCCATTTTGTTTTTGTAAAATGAAATATTTGAATAGCTTCGATACCAAAATGAAAAATGAGCCTCATGGAAGCGTCTGACTTTTAAGAATAGTTATAGTATCATAAATAAAACTATTCGAAAAAATCTATTTTCCTTTGTTTATGGCAGTTTCCTACCATTTTTTACAGTAGATTCATGAATGTACTTTCTACATAAAATTTTGAGAGAAGAATACAAATATCGCCGCTGGTTTAGTTTAAACTACAGAAATTTATAAAATGTAGCAATGAGGTAAAAATCAACAATTTTTGTAATAAAGATATAGAATTGGGTTTGAGCTAACCCTGAACCTGAAATGATAAACCTGATAGCCTGAACCTGAATGATAGTCCCATTAAAACTCAAAATGCACCCTTCTGGAACTTCAATTGATCGACTTATGAAGCTTTGAATATCAATATTTTAGACGATTTTAGACCACTTCAATGGTCGTCTCGAGGAATATCTACCAATCAACGAATGGCCCGTCTTCGAGATGCCCGCTGATTGGCTTAAAATAACGAAATTCAAAGCTTCATAACTCGTTCGGTTTTTGTCACAGAAGAGTGGAACTTATTTTGCTTAAAATGTTAGGTGTGTCAAGATTATTTTTCTGAATATGACTAATAGGACCGATATAATAATAATAATAAAATTATATTTCGTAGTTTTTTCAACAGCTCATTTATTGATTCATACAGGATAAAAAATAATTCTTTATTTCATTTAAAGCATTTTTTCAACTGGAAGTATGTGCCTACCTCTAACAGTTTAAAAATTAGCTATTAGACTACAATTTGAGTGACACCCTATATATTGTCATCAGAGATGGAGTTTTATAATAGGATACGATAGAAAATTATCTATGGTGTAATTATAGAAACAGACACATTATTTCTGCTGGTTAGGAGGAGTGAAACTCTAATGGAAAAGTAGCACAGCATTTGGACGAGCCCCATAATTAGAGAAAAAATGCTCCTGGTATTTATATGGTACCTCCTAAGGAAAAGGTTAATTATAATCATAAAAATCAGTTCCTCGTTTACACATGATATAAAAAGACCAATATAGTTTGACATAGAAAATTTTTAGTAGATACTTAAAAGAGAGACTTCTGTTCGACGGGATTTGATTTTATTTTTTAAATTTATTGCTTCTTAAATTTTAGATTAATTTTACTTGGTACCTGATAATAATTTATTGCTTAAAAATTAATGTTGATATGTAAAGAGAATGAAGCTGACTTTATGTCTTTTTTATTTCAGGTTCCTATAACAAACCTCAAGCAGCTTCCTTAGAAACACTTGAAGTAAGTCCTTTCAATTTATTCAGTATCTGTGTCATGACAATTAAACAAATAACCTTTGTATTCTGTTTACTACTGTGCATATGTAAAACGGTTAATCAGAAATTAGTAACGTTTTCATTATCTATTACAGGGGGTGGGAAACTTTTTTGTTTTGAAAGGCCTCATTAAATTTCAGCAGTTGGATAAAAGGCCACACGAGCAGAATATTAAAGGTTATTGTTCTGTAATTATTAATACCTAGCCGCTCTCGCCGCCCTCACCTACTTTGCTCAGCACTGTCCCTGCCACCTCGCTGCTTCGAGGCTCTCAGCCACTACTTTTTTCAGTTTTAAATACTGCACGAAGATCAGTGAAACAGACCATAAAACCATAGTAGATTTCACACACACATACTCTTTGTAGACAACAGATTCCGTTAAAATTGTAAGATCTTTCACTAAACCTCATCTAGTTGTAATGTTTTGTATAACCTTTTCACGAATTTCGGCATGAAAGTCTTCAGATCTATAAATACAGAATGATATCGCCCTAACTAAGCAGCTCCCATCACCTACAGTAGGTATTTCACAATATTTTTGACACGCCATTCTGATGGAACTGTTGGGATCTATCTATTTAAAATAATATGGTACAGACAGTTCGCCAGCCCCAACCACCCGACGGATTTCGATAATTTTTATTTCATACGGGAGCTTATGACGTCTAGATTTGCAATGAAGGGTCGCTTGCCCCACACCACCTTCCATTTTTGAGCGAAATCAAAAAGACACTTCTCTGTACATTGTATATTGGTAAACCTTGTAGAAATCCCCCAGCCCCAACCACCACACCGATTTCGACAATTTTCATTTCATATGAAAGCTTATAACGTCTAGGTATGTCATCAAGGGTCGCCTGCCACCCCACCCCCCATTTCCGAACGAAATCGAAAACACATATAGAGAATGTATGGTGGAGAAATGTTTTTTCAATTTCGTTCGAAAATGGGGGTTGGTAGGGGCAGGGACCCTTCATTGCAAATCTGGACGTCATAAGTTTTTATATAAACTAAAAAATGTCGAAATCAGTCCGCTGGTTAGGGCTGGGGGATTTCTACAAGGGTTTTCGCCATAGACAATGTACAGTAGGGAAGTGTTTATTCGATTTCGTTCGAAAATGGAGGGGGGGGGGCAGGACACCCTTTATGACATATCTAGACGTCATAACCTTTCATATGAAAAAAAATTGTCGAAATCGATCGAGAGGTTGAGGCTGGCGGACTCGGTGAAGGTTTTTACCACATTATTTTAAATATATAGATTACAGACACGTATATTATTTCAATGAAAATTGTAAATAACAGGTAAGGGCCCATAAGAAACTCAAAAAGGACACATGCGGGTGAAGGCCGCAGGTTCCCCACCCCTAATCTATTATATCGAGGCTATATAAAATCCTACATTTAAACTTTGATGACATTTTTTTCAAAATGAATGCGATTTTAATGGAACATACCTGGAATTTTAGAATTTTAATGCTTTTTAAAATGATAAACGATAGATTACAAAAATAATGACAGTTTCTGTTTTTCTTATCCATAATGTGACAGCACAATCTAAGTGGTGATGTGTTGCTTAATTGTCACTAGTTTTAGTTGAAGGATTCCTTCTATCATCGTTTTACTTTCCAACTGGTTTATTGGTGTAGTGTTTAGAATTGGAGTTGAGATGGTCTTTGATGAAGTAGTAAGTCTCAATTTTGATTTCAGATTCATATATAAATTGTGCAGAAGTTGTAGTTAATATCAATTCATTCTTCTTATTACATACCTTTTTTTCTTAATTTAGCAGTTTCTTGGGGAGTTGTTATTAGTAATTAAATATTTTTCGAAACATATGTATGCTGTACTAATGCGGGAGGGTTTTGAAGTTTAGGTTGCTAATTTAACGCAGTGTTGGATTTAGCAGTATGAATCAAAATAATACGCCATAAAGCATGTAGCAGCTGATCTATCAGTATTCAGGATGCCCACTCCAATCCTGGACAATGTCTAAATGTTAAAAATAGACTTGTACTGCCATCTGAAAGGATTCTTTAAATGACGAAAAGAATTATATCTTATGTTGTTTGAATCAATAAGTGTACTGCTGAAAAAACTGCAAACTCTGAATTTTAAAACAGTACACCTGTCCTATAAATCAGATTTAGTACACTTTTCTTGGCACACTCGCATTTCAAACAAAAAAAGAATGTTCCACTCTTCTGCGACCACAACTGACTTAGTTATTGAGCATTGAATTTCATTATTTTTGGCCAATCAGCGGCCGCCTCGAGGAAACACAGTGTGTTGATTGGCCGATCTTCTACGCGGCAGCTATTAAAATGGTTTAAAACAGTGATGTTCAAAACTTTATAACTTGGTCAGTTTTATTCGCAGAAGAGTGGGACTGTTTTTGTTTAAAATGTTAACGCGTCGAGCTTATTTTATTAGAAACCCGGGGATTGTAAAAAAATGCAGACTTCATATTTTTTTCAGCAGAACATTTACAAACCTAAGCAACATAAAATCTAATTCTTTACGTCATTGAAAGCATTTTTGCAAATCGAGGTATATGCAGAGTTGAAATACGTCCCATATATACGGGACTTTCACCGTATTTCAACACTCAGTCCCGAATCACTATTTGTCCGGTTTTCTTCCTAAAATCTGAGTGAAACACAGAGAAAAATCTAACGTACTACTGTATATTTACAAGTAAGAAGCATCGATTGACAACACTGAGATTCTATTCAACCAGTTTGTATCTCTAAAAGATTATTGAGAGAAAAATACAGTAGAATCTCCCTACAACGAAGCCTCCCTACAGCGAATTTCTCCCTAATCCGAATGTTAAAAAACATTCAAAATATTCTCCATATAACGAAGTGGTTGTCTCCCTATAACGAATTTTTTCAGACGTTTATCTTTTTGATTTTTGTCATTTTTGAAGAAAGTTGCTAATTTCTGTGCAAACAAATCGCTCACATGTGCAACCACTCGCATTGTTCATTCCAGCGATATCGTCTCCCTACAAAAACGCTAGCTTTTAAAGGAGACAAACGTTTCGGAGGAAAGAAAAGCAAACAAAGATTCCCAATTTTGATATGTAACCAACATGACTGGCAAGGAAAAGTTAAAGATGCTTGTTTTTGGAAAAAGTAAATCTCCAAGGTGCTTCAAAGGAATAAAATCTTTAGAAGTTAAATACGAATTCAACAAAAAATCGTGGATGACGTCTGAAATTTTTGACAGATGGTTGAAAGCATTGGACAAGCAAATGGGACAACAACACCGTAAAATTGCTTAATTAATCAACAATTATCCAATTCATTCAAAATATTGTGGAGAAAAGCTAAAAAATGTGAGTGTCATTTTCTACCCTCCTAACAGCACAAAACTTTGCAGTCCCTGGATCTCGGAATAATTAAAAATTTAAAAATGCAATGTAGGAAAAGAATCTTGAAAGAAATGATCAGTGCAATTAAAAAAATTAAACAGTTCAAGAAAAGATCGATCTTCGAAAAGCAATTGCAGAATTTATAAAGTATGGAAATTTGATGCAACTGCCGCAATTGCTTTAAAAGAGGAGGCTTCAGTAATCAGGCAGATGACAGTGATTCCGACGATGAAGATGCGATCTTGGCCGACTTGAAAGAAAAATGGAAAACAGTAGAAGGGAATGGAAGAATAACAGATGATGCAACTCTCTCCGACATTTTAGAAGTGGACGCAGAACTGTTAACTGCTTCATATCTACAGATGAAGAGATTTTGAAAAGTTTAATGGACAACAATAAAGGCCAGGAAAATGACACTTATTCCGAAAATGAAGACGTGATACAGACAAAACCACATAGGACTGAAATGCTACAATCATTCGAAACCATTAAAAGAGGTTTCCAAATGGAAGAAAATGTGCCCGACTCTATTTTTAGCTCACTCATAAAATGTGAAAATTTTTATGAAAATTTAACATCACGAAATGCAAAGCAATGTAAAATAACTGAATTTTTCAAGTAAAATAAACGTAAATACGTACTAGTACATATTATTCTCTAAATTGGTGAATTGTCTTCACTTTTGAGCATTTTATTTATACAATAAAAATTAGTATAATTTTAACAAATTTATAATAAATATTGCTTCATTTTTAATTGAAAGTCATAATTAAATACTTTTGAACTTATCGCACCTAATAAAAGGTTTGTAACATTTACTTAAATAACTGAAAAAATCTCTAATCTCCGTATAACGAAATTTTCTCTATAGCGAATTTTTCAACTGGAACCAAATGATTTCGTTACAGGGAGACTCCACTGTAATTCCAACCAAAACTGCGGAGCAACGATGAAATTGAGTATGGAAGAGACATGACTGAAGTTTATTGCCGATGCAAAGTATATTGATCAGAAGCCCAGTCTAATAAAGCTATAAGAATACGTGCTTGCCATTCCATCCCACAATGCAAATGTGGAGAGAAGATTTTTCCTAATGTCAACTCAATGATCGGGCGAAAGAAACAGGCTGTCAATTGAAGCAAGTTTAATTTATCATTATAATTTTCAATCGAGTTGCGCCCAATTTCATAATGGTGTGAAAGAAGGAAATGATGTAATTAAGAAAGTAAAACTAACTGTAAAATTCGACAAGGCTGAAAAGGATTACCCTTGGATCTTTTTTATTACTCTACGTGCTCATTCTATTAGATTGTTAAACTTTATTGATTTTAACTGAGTAGCCACAAGGAACATCACCCCTCCCTGCCTTAGAATCCGGGTCTACACATGAATGACCGGCCGCCACGACACCATAGTCAGGCACTGAGGTTCCTGCCTTATAGCCCCCATTACGAGCGGCTCATGCAACAACCCTCCGTTTTACCGGGATATGATCTGTCTTCGGAGATGGGCCCAAAGTGCCACACCATCATTATTGTACCATCGGGTTGGCAAGAACCAGCTTCCTTATGCGGCAGCCTCTCATCAGCGAGTTCGCGGTGCCCCACACCTAAAAACACTAACTACCCACATTTTTCATATTTTATTTACGTCTTACAGGGTCGCCAGATCAAAATAGCAAAATAAGGCCAAGCCTTCTTAAAAATAAGACCAAAAAAGGCCAAATTTGATAAATTGATTGAAAACGTCATTTGCTATTAGAGAAACAGCTATCCTTCATGAAAACGAATCCCACTTGATAGGCATATGTTCAATGTTCTATTATTAAACTAAAATTTAAGTGAAAGAAATTTAAAACATCCTTGTTCTATTCAGGAGCTATTTCGTTTGACAGCTCATTATATATCGTTTGAAATGTGTAATATCAAAAATTTATTTAAAAAACAATAGAATAATTAATTAAAAATTGTTCTAAAAGTCATTAAATAAAGCCAAAAAAGGCCAAAAATGAATTTAACGCCAAATGAAAATTCCTAAGGCCAAGGGCTTTGAAAAAAAGCCAAATTTCCATAATTTGGCCTTAAAAAGGCCAATATGGCAACCCTGGTCCCTTATCACTTAAACGTCCCGTATCAATGCTTGGCAATTATGGCAACCCTATGTATATGCCTACTTCTAACAGGTTAGAAATTAGCTATTCGGCCTCGACCAGATTGGACACCCTGTATAATATTGTATTTGACGCAAATTGTCATTATCCTAAACTACTTCTACCGTCGCTCCATGCAAGTTGAAATGCACAAAATGAACTATATTCCTTCACATTTCAAGATACCAAAAACGGGTGATGAGCCTTTATCTCACTAGCTGACAACTGCTCAACAATTGCTTACTTTTAAAAGAAAGATAACTAGTAATTGGTAGTCAGGTAATCTCAAGAGAGAAGACAAGTTATTTTTTTCTTAGTCTTAAAGTAAATCTCTTTCCAGCAATTCAAAATTCAAACCGTCACCCCGGCAGCTAGGAAGGAGACAGCGTCTGGAATTTTAAAACATTTATAACTGCACCGTTTATTTGACCTTGGCAGGTCGTTGCCTGTTCCGTTATCTTTGCAAAATAAAAGCGAATTTTATTTCTTTGATGAAATTCGAGTCGCCGTCTGCATAGCAAAAAATCTGTAATCGGCTTATTGAGGCTGGTGTATCGATCAATATTGAAATTTGTTAGATTTATAAATGTTATACAACCGGTAATAGGAACACAAGATTTTTAGTGGAATCTTTCGATCGAGCTTCTTTGTTTTAGGCAAGTCGTAGAATTTCATACATTTTTTAAGATTTGAAAAAAAACATTCATGCATAGATTTCATCATAAATCTTTTACTCACCCCATTAAAAACATCATAAAAATCATAAAAAAACTCAGTTAAATGCGTCTGTATGTATCGAATGTTATAAAAAAATACCAGACAACAGTAAAATAATCCTCCATATCAGAAAACATAGAGTTTCGACTTCGCTCACAGGATAATATTTGGATCTTCGAAAATGATTAACACACTCATCAAACTCTAGCAACAAAAAGAAGAGTTTTTGAACACGGCAAAACAAACATAATCTGTTATATAACCTAGGGTTAGCATTCAATCACAGTGCCCGAAAACCAGCTTGGAAAAAATATATTCATCATCGAAAAAAGTATTAAAGCTTACTGTTCTGAAACGAAACTGAGTTCCTGGACACAGTGGCGAATCCAGGGGGGTGGCTATCGGGCTGAAGCCCCCCCCCCCAGAGCTAGACCAGAATTCTTTATTTTATTTAAAATCACTACTGATTTTTTTTCTTAATCTCTCTTTAAAAAAAGTGAAAACCTTTCTTCCTGGTTTTTGACAGGCTCGAAAGTATTCCCACTTTTGTTGTCATTCCACTCGTATTTGCAGCGTTGACACGGTCAAAAACGTCTTTTTGCTAGTTATTTCATTGTGTTTTTTGTTAAATTATCGAAAGTATTGTAGTGTTCTTTATGATTCTTATTGTGAGGTGAGTAAAGTCTGTAAAGTTAAAAGTGTTTAGGTTTACATAAGCCAGAAGATTTGACATTCGTCACGACGATAAAAAAACTTTTTATACCTCAGGCCCCCAAGACCCAAATCATGGATTCGCCACTGCCTGGACACATCCAACTACCCTTATCATGTGGATCCATCCAGAGTAGTATTACGACGAATTGCCAGAGATGCTTGAACCTGTGGCTTGGCCTCCACGCTTTCCAGATCTGAACCAATCAGATATTTTAATTTGGGAGCACATTAACTAGTTGATGCATGAGAGATCTTAAGACTCTGTCTTTATTTCCTATAATAAAGAAATGGCGTGGTTTAGTAACACTTCTTTTCTCTGCCAGTATAACTGTTTCGAGCCTCTTGATTCTATGACAAGCATTATTCGCCTCGCTGTGTACTATTCATCTTTTTTTAGCATGAATCCGTGATCACCATGTAAATTAGTTGAAAGTAAATAAATACAACTAGCTGATCCTGAGCAGAGCATCTGCTTTCCGTTATATGCATACCATACATTTTCGGCCAAATTGGCGCATTCGTGCTCCTGACGCTTCAGCTCGCTAAAAATACAGCGCCAGTCAACTATCGCCAAGAAGGAAGTTGAGCCAAGCTGGCAATTCAGCTATCCTAGAAAATTCGCCAAGACAAAGAAGGCGCAGAATGGTGTGCGCATAACGGAAAAGTACCCAATATACAATGTTGACAATAATAAGCTCTATCATATTCACCTCAATTTCTAAATTTAACACGATTTCCCCTTCGCTGACTTAAACTTGGCGTTGATCTGAATGTTCTACTTATCGCCTAAGCCCGTCTGCTTCATTTCTAACGGATTTCTTTAAAATAATTTCATCCAAAGTTTTATTATATTGTAAGTAAATATTGCGAATTCTTCATCTTAAACTCATTTTCTAATTCGAGAAAAAGTTATTTTACACCAGAACGAATGTAGTAACAGGCTATACTTATGAAGTTATGCCTAACATGGATGAGGCTATCGGTTTTGTTTTGTAAACAAACCGATTGTTGCCATCGGCAAAAGAGAAATTAACCTCTTTTATGTGTCACGTACGTTAGCGTTATATATATATTGTCTTTTTCCAACAATTGGCCCTTGCAGAAGGTTGGCGTCTATAAATTTCGAAATAATGTGACATAATCGATTCCTCAGGTCGATTGGCATTTCATTGTTGGAATTCCATATCTGGATTGGCTTTTTCATAGTAATAGTTTTTAATATTAGTAGCTTTCTGTATTTCATTGTGTGAATAATATTAGGTTATATAGTTTATTATATCTAATTTTAAAAGATAGTTTAATAGGCGTATATGATGAAAATGTTATTTGAGTTTTAATAGTTTAAATATTTATATAAGGGGTTTGGGTGAAAAATATTGAATTTAATTTGCCTTTTTAAAATAAATCAATACGCAACAAACACAAAACGCACGATGAATATTCGAAATGTATTTTTAGACTGTCACCGCCAGCGAAGTGGAATACGTGGAGGGACCCCTGGCACCCTTGTACGATTTCTTGATTCAGAGACGACTCTTCAGGTTCTGCAAACTTCTTAGAGATGCCGGCTTGGAAGATGTGCTGCAAAACTTGGGAGGTAAGATTACGAGTATTGTTACTTACCATTTCGATGAAATATATTCTGCTCCGTTCGCCTATCTATAAATTTTTGGCTTCAAACACTGACTTCTTTTCTGCATTAAAACGTACAGGCCACAATCTCCCTGTAACTTGTAATGGATTTCTCTCCGATTTATTCCTTCGGCTTGCAAATATCTAATAACTCCGCGTGTCCTCACGCCTCGAATAGTCTGCGATTACGTATGCCATGCTTGTTTGCTTCCCGGAAGCTAAATTGAGACTTGGAAAACAAACCGTTCCAGACTCTATTATTGTATGCATGAGAATGGCTAATCCAATACTGCGCATGCATAATTTGAATTATAGCCACCTGAACCTTTAAGGGGAGTTGGAACCCTATGTCCGTTAACCCTAACATTGTTACGTCTATGCACCATTTCTCAAAGTCTGTTATAGATTCATGTTTGAAATTTTTTGTACAAGTAAAGCACATCTTTCTCATTATACTAAGATGAATTTTTTTTAATTCAAAATTTATTTTTTACAAATTTTTTGTGTCAAAACAAAAAATGTTAAATTGGCCACTTCGACGTACCTTTTCTCAAAATCTGTTACAGATACATGTTTGAAATTTCTTATAAAAGTAAAGTACACCTTTCTCATTATAGTGAAATGATCTTTTAGTTAATTTTTAATTTTTTATAAATTTACGAAATATTTAATTAGACATAGTAAAATTTTACCCTATAGTGACGGAAAAAAATTGTAAAAAATAAAGTTTTGATTCTTTTAAAAAATCTCATTTCAGTATAATGAGAAAAGTGTACTTTACTTGTATCAAAAGATTCAAACATGTATCTACAACAGATTTTGAGAAAAGGTACATCGAAATGGCCAATTTCACATTTTTTGTTTTGACACAAAAGTATTTGTAAAAAACATATTTTTGAATTTTTTTAAAAATCATTTTTGTATAATGAGAAAGATGTACTTTACTTGTATAAAACATTTCAAACATGAATCTATAACAGATTTTGAGAAAAGACACATCGAAGTAACAGGGTTAGGGTTGACGGACTTAGGGTTCCAACTCCCTTAATATCGGACACCCCTCGCATAGGCATTACTTAATCTGATAGCAGGCCTCCTGCACCGTATCTATTTTCCACATTCTAACAGAATACCCATTTTTTAATCTTCAATACTTAACATCACTTTCAATCAACTTCTGTTATTCTCTTGGCATAAGGTGGTAATAGCCCAAACACTCAACCTTTCAAATTTCTGAAATCCATATGGTTTTAATCGAAACATATTTTTGTGCTTTTTACCTCGATTTACTTTAGATTAAAATTTCAATCGTCATTAGTTGATCATTTCACCAATCTGTTTCTAACTAACCTGTTTATAATCATTTGGCCATCATTTTATTTTAAATAAATGCTATTTTAACTTTAAGACTGCTGCAGTATGGTCGAAGAGTAGCTCTTGCGCTCAGTGGCGAATTCAGGGGGGAGGCTATCGGGCTGAAGCCCCCCCCCCCCAAGCTAAGCCAAAAATCTTGATTTTATTTAAAATCACTACAATTGTTTGTTCTTAATTTCCCTTTTAAAAAAATAATAAAAACATGAACATTGTTTTCTGGCTTGACAGGTTCGAAAATTCATTCATTTTTTGGCTAGTTATTTCATTGTAATTTTTATTAAATTATCGAAAGTATTGTAGTGTTTTTTATTATTCTTATTGTCAGGTGAGTAAAGTCTGTAAAGTTAAAGTGTTTTGGTTTACATAAGCCATGAGGTTTGAGATTTCTTACGACGACACAAAATTTTTATGACCTGAGTCCCCCCCCCCCAGACCCAAATCCTATATTCGCCACTGCTTGCGCTAATAATATTCTTATCGATGTAAATCAAACCACAAGTCTCCGTTCGTGCAAGTGCATCTGGTGGAAACTTAAATCTACTCCCTTTGAAGTAAAAAGTTGGAGAATGAAATTCCAATTCAGATACCATTCTTGTCATCAAGCCACAGCTTAAAACTATTCTGCACATGTTGGCGCGAAATGAGAAGCAGATCTATTAAATAAAATGAACAACTTAAAACATGTTTGGACAATGAAAAATTTTTAAATCCAGTGTCGAATCCAGGATTCAGGTCTGGGAGGGGCTGAGGTCAGAAAAATTTTGTATCGTAGTGACGAATGTCAAACCTCATGGCTTATGTAAACCAAAACACTTTAACTTTACAGACTATATTCACCTGACAATAAGAACCATAAAGAACACTACAATACTTTCGATAATTTAATAAAAAAATGCAATTAAATAACTAGCCAAAAAATGTTTTCGACCGCGTCAACGCTACAAGTACAAGTGGAATGACTAGAAAAGTAGGAAAATTTTCTATCCTGTCAAGCCAGAAAGTAATGTTGTAATGATTTTATTATTTTTTAAAAAATGAAAATTAAGAACAAACAGTTGTAGTGATTTTAAATAAAATAAAGAATTTTGTTTTAGCTCTGGGGGGGCTGCAGCCCGATAGCCCCTCCCCTGGATTCGCCACTGTTTAAATCCTTTGCATGAAATCAGCTTTAAAAGAAATGATGGTCGCTTATTCCCTTTTCTTATTGATTTCTGTTGATTACCAAAGCTGTAATGTGACCTTCAGACGCAAGAGATCGACGATTCAACTTTCGCCATTCATCATGAATTAGTTGTCCTTGACCATCTTCTGGTTGTGTTCTAGATTTTAAGCCTTCAAACAGCTATCTGTAAAGAAACCAGTAACGGCTTTTTCAATGAATATGTGTCCATCAACCACTTTTGTTTTAGTTTATTTTGTAAATCCATAAAGAAGATTACTTATCTCAAGATGATTGCGGCTTCTTTCAAATCCCTAACAATAACTTTGATAGGCAACCATTGTGGAGGTCTTTAAAATAAAGAAACAAGTTTGTTAGGAAACTAAGTTGTATCCCCAAAATTGTAAGTATATTTGAATAAACCTATTAAACAAATAAAATACGTGTGCTATTATTACGAGGATGAATCCAAAAAAAGAAGTTTGCAAAGGTAATAAAAATTTATTTATTAACATTGGATAGAAAATACAAAAGGGAATTCAGAGGCATACTTGCCGATCACTTTTCCACATAATCACCAAATCTATTTAGGCATTTATCTGAATGCAGGACCAACTTGTTTCACCAGGGCTTGGCAGAAATCACGTCCTGTCCCTTGAGTCAGTTATCGGCAACTGTTTTCACATCACTCTCTGAAGAGAACCTTGATCCAGATCAGTATGCCTTCAATTTCGAAAAAAGATATAGTCATTGGTCCCATCCGACGCAAACACCCTGGCATGTGGAGTGATGGTGTCATCCTCCTGCATGGCAATACGCATGCAAAACTCAAGAAGTGCTGCGAAAGTTCAAGTGGGAAGTCTCGAGCCTCCCACAGCCCATATTCGGCACCCAATCTGGTTTCGAAACACTTATCTGGAACAAAGTTCTCTTCAGAGAGTGATGTGAAAACAGTTGTCGAGAACTGGCTCAATGGATAGGACGTGATTTCTGCCAAGCCAGGTTAAACAAGTTGGTCCTGCACTCAGATAAATGCGTAAATAGATTTGGTGATTATGTGGAAAAGTGATCGGCAAGGATGCCTCTTAATTCCCCTTTGTATTTTATGTTTAATGTTAATAAATGATTTTTTATTACCTTTGTAGACTTTTCTCGCCAAAACTGGGAAATTGCGCCAACCATCCAAAAAGTCGCCAAATATCCGCCATCTTGGATGGGTTCAAGATGGCGGCGATTCTAATGACAGCCATGGCAAAAAATGTAAATAGTACATAAAATTGGAAATAATACATAAAATTGCAAATAGTACATAAAATTGGAAATAATACATAAAATTGCAAATAGTACATAAAATTGGAAATAATACATAAAATTGCAAATAGTACATAAAATTGTATAAATTTAGCATGAATTTTCTCAAATTCTGGCAAAGTTTTAAGGTTGCCAACAAAATGAAGAAGGTTACCACATTTGGCGAGAAATCAATTCAACTTGGCGGACCGCACCATGTTCTTAAGTCGAGCCGATTTTTATCTCTAGTGTGCATTTTCATCTTCGGGCTTTTAAACTTCTAATGCGTTTTTAAGGATTTGGTGCTTGTGTATATTTGACCTTTTTATCCTTGCTTTTTTCTAAATTGGTCTTTTCATTTTATATTATAAATTTTAAAAAAATCAATGTGTTCTTATGATATTACTATGACAATATACGATTTGTAGAATCCTAGTGTGTCTTTTAATGTTTTTGTGATTGCGTGTTTTCGTTTTAAATTATTTATGCGTTTGCAAAATTTTTATGGTTTTGTGTTTTGAATTTTATGATTCTCTGTATTCAACTTTTTTATCTAATGCGTTTTTAATATCTTTATGATTCACTCATTGTGGCTTCTGCTCTTTGTGTGTTAGTTGTTCATTGCTCTCTGTAAATGGAGTTATCTCTGTAGTGTGCTTTTCTTTCAATAAATAATTTTTTGATGGAAAGTAGGTACTGTCGGGAGTACAGCACCTTCTTCCCTTCCAGAGGCGGTAGAAGCGGGTTTTTAAACATTTTTTCTGCTGCAGAAATTTTTCGCGAGCTCAAAATTTGAACATAAATAAAAACGGAAGGAAAATTGTTGATATAATTAAAAATTAATTAAAAATATTCCACTATTAAATTTTTTCGCGAGCTTGAAATTTGAGTATAAATAAAAAATGAAGGATAATTATTGACATAAATAAAAATTAATTAAAAATATTGCTCTATTAAATTTTTTCGTCAATACAATGTTTCATGAATTTTTATTTTTCAGCCTCAGTTGAGTAAATCTTTATCAACGAGAGTAAGGAATGCAAGAAAAATAAACGAAGACATTTATTTTAAAGTTTACTTTTCAATTAAAATTAATTAAAAACTTGTAATTTCTTTGTTAACACTTACCTACATTAAGTCAAAATATTCTTATTATTTTTATTGATTAATAATTAAATTTTTCAAGATTAATTAGAAAAGACCAAATTATCTTGAAAACGGTTTACTCGTCGTTTGACTATGGTTAAAATCACTCTGATCATGGCCTGAAACGGTACGTAATCCTGTTTATCCGGCTCAAATTCGGCACAACTAAAAGATTCCATATCTAGAATTACCGGGGTGCTACATTTGTCTTTTAACCTCTTATCGGTCGGGCCCGTCATATTGACGTGCATCTAATTATCGCATTTTTAGGTTTATAAACTAAAATTTAATCATTAATTAGCTTTATAATTTGACACAAAAATTACGTAGAATCCATAAGCATCTCAAGTATTCTATGTCTTCTTAGATGAAAGAAAACGACAGCTCCTTTCCAAAACAGGAGGGGTCATCTTATTAGATAGCCAACAAATGAGACTTTTAGTGTGTTAAAGAGAAAATAGACAGAATTTTTTAACAGAAACGGAATGAAATCTCTTTCAATAATATCGTCTTAATCTATCCAATATATTAATAATTTTTCTTTGCTGAAAATGCTTCCACACGTATCGAAAATAAAAAAATATAATAAATTTTTAATAAATGATGTCAGTCTGTCCCACTTATTAATATTTCTTCTTTTCATAATATTTATCATTTAGATTAATCTAGATCACCCACGCACGGATCGCCAATTATGGTCCCTCTCTTTCTATAAATTAATCTGACAACAAGCCAAACCATTCCTTCCGAAGAATTAAGTTTGCCCAAAGTATTATTTCCGCCAACCATAAAGGAAGCATTTATATTTATGGTATTCTCCGGGCGGGCCCATTTGTCATAAACGGAGAAAACTAATATCAGTAATGTGTCCGAAAGTGAAACAAAAGCGCTTTCCGTCCGAATGATAAATGTCATCAGAAATCAATAAGGATTTTGCGTAAGTAGGCCTCCACAAAGAGCGATAAAGCTACCCGCTTTTCAGCGTGTGTTGAATATTGTTCTAAAGGCGATGTTGGATGAGATGTAATTTTTAGGAAAATTCTGCATGATTGTTCCACTGCAAAAGTCGGTTAAAATCACGTTTTTGAAGCAAGTCTCGGAAAAGACGCCCAATAAGAAGCAAAGAATAATAATAAATACAGTAGAGTCTCCCTACAGCAAATTTCTCCCTATAACGAAATTTTTAATAGGAATGTTAAATAACATTCAAAATATTCTCCATATAACGAAGTGGTTGTCTCCCTATAACGAATTTTTTCAGACCTTTATCTTTTCGATTTTTCTCATTTTTGAAGAAAGTTGCTAATTTCTGTGCGAACAAATCGCTCACACGTGCCTGTTTCTGGAAACACTCGCATTGTTCATTCCAGCGATAACACATAACGATAGAATGCTATGTGAAGGGTAATGCAGTTGTGGGGACCTGGGTTTCTGCAGAGGGAGCAACATTTCTACGGGTCAAGATTCCAAGAATCGGGGTGGAACGGGGGTGGAAACAGCAAATGAATGTGACAATACGCATTTTATGTTTATCCGTACTAGTACATAGTCTCTAAATTGGTGAATTGTCTTCACTTTTTAGCATTTTATTTATGCAATAAAAATTAGTATAATTTTAACAAATTTATAATAAATATTACTTCATTTTTAATTGAAAATCATAATAAAATATTTTTGAACTTATCGCACATACTAAAAGGTTTGTAACATTTATTTAAATAACTGCAAAAATCTCTAATCTCCGTGTAACGAAATTTTCTCTATAGCGAATTTTTCAACTGGAACCAAGCGATTTCGTTATAGGGAGATTCCACTGTAAATAGATAATAGGAATGACGATTTATACTTAACCTTTTTCTAAGGCCGTTGGCAGAATACTTCCCACCAAATTAATCAATTTTTAAATGAAATTTTTAAGGTTTGCGAGAGTTTTCGCCAAATTTTTCGATGAAACAAAAACCTAGATGTTCCAATTTCTTATCTCAAACCTAAACGAAGTGTCTTGACTTGATAATTAATAATATCCTTAAATTAACCTTAATCCCAAAGTTATTTTATTATACCACTACCAGAAAAAATAGCCTTTTAATGACACTCATCTTAATGGTAACGAGTCACGTGACATTAAAATCACGTGGTAAACGTCACGTCGCCTCAACTGCTATCTATCGGCACGTTTTTATGCTGTGCTGCGAAATTTTCGCTGTCCCGGGATAAGGGAAAATATATTTTGCTTATTTTCAAGATTATTTTATTTTTATCTGTGGGAAATGGAGCCCGACATGAGTTGAAATATATTCTTGCGTTTATTTTCTCTGAATATAAAACTCGCATATTCTCATTATATTAATCCAAATTACAGTATATGGATAGAAGTCAGATTTTCGCCTGACGTCACCGAGCAACAAGAAAAAAACTTCCTCCTGCTGATTAGGCACTACAGTCATAATTAGCGGGGGGCCCGTATGCCAGTACTTTACCCTGGGCCCCGGTTCGATTCTTTAATTTATATTTCATAGCAAAAAGCACAGTCTTTGGAATCTATCGAGCTAGTGTGAAAATGGTTAAAAGAATCAAAGATACATATTAGAAACAGCTTCCATCGCAAAAATACTAAAAGATAGTCATAATTTCGTTTTTACAAGACATAGGAATATTCGAGACCTACAGTCTGCACAGCGGATAATAGTAACATTGTTTATTTTTTCTATCTGTCTCTTTTTCTTTTCCATTACTTTAATTTATGCCGAAAGGGTACAAATCTTGAGAGCATTTTACATCAAACGTTACCCGTTGATTACCTGTTGTGGGATTACTGATAAAAATTCTGATGACGTGCGCTCGGTAACAAAGAAATATGGAAAATGGTTATTCATTTTAGAGTGCTGCGTTTTTCCAAAATTCTTTTTACATTGAATGAAAGACAGATCTACTTTATTTCGAGGGAGGTCATTAAACTAGCCTTCTAGTTTGGTCCAAGTATCTGGCGTAAGCTTGATGAAAGCTCCATGCCCCGTTCAAAGGCGAATTAAGCTTGTTGGGGGGCCCTGGCGCTGAAGTTCTTGGGAGCCCTTTGACAGCACACATATATACTTCCAATTTTCGGTATATCAATTATTTTAGTCATAACAACTAGATTTTTATTAATAATAATTTCATTTTATGATTTCTCTATTGTTTAATTTTATTAGCGAATTAATTATTTTAATTAACGTTTGTTGATAATGAATATACTTTGAAGTCAGTAATTTTAATTTTACATCTGCAATACGTGCATACAAATACTTAGTTATTATTATCTAAATAACTTTAGGATTAGATCTGTATACAGTACCTAAGTACGCGATCAGTATAATCCACGCCGCTAATCTCTTCTCCCGTATTTTGCCACTAATGACTTCCTCAGTTAAAATCGGATATGAGAACAGGCTCTTAGACAGAAATGATCTATTGCTATATTAGAAAATAACACATGCTTCATTTCGGGGCCCCCTTTGAGCTGGGGCCCCAGGTTTCGCTCCTAGCCTTAAATCCGCGCCTGGACCCGTTATAATTTCCCCTTGTGTTTCTGGCAGGTTACTGGAC
The DNA here is from genome assembly GCA_013235015.1 of Araneus ventricosus. Taxonomy (NCBI): domain Eukaryota; kingdom Metazoa; phylum Arthropoda; class Arachnida; order Araneae; family Araneidae; genus Araneus; species Araneus ventricosus. The sequence continues at coordinate 56,593 of BGPR01004162.1, read as the reverse complement.
GGTGTTCGTGCCCACGGACTCTTCTTTCATGTTTCTTCCCGGCGGCACCTTGGACCAGCTGAAGAGGAACCCACAGCAGCTGAGGGACTTTGTCCTCTACCACTTCGTGACCGGAGACTTCCAGTCCTCGCAGATTCTCAACGAAATGCTCGTCGACTCTGTGCAGGGGGCACCGCTAAGGTTCAACATCTACGGAAACGTAAGCGATTTTCTTGAACAAATCAGCAGTGATTTGTTGAAATTTAATTCCTAGCAGGCTTTCAGACTTTGCTCACAAACAAATAATTTCCTGTCGGAATTCTATAATTCCAGTTATTGCATGGATGGGAGCCGGCGTTGATTGTGTGACCCTCCCAAACGAAAACTGTCAAAAGACCATATTTGTACTGTGATTTTCAATGACTAAAACCGTCTGTAACCGACATATGTATATTTCTACAGATGAAAGCCGTCTACAACTAGCAGCAATTCAAAATTACCGTAATAGAACATAAAAACCCTAGCATGGGTGAGTCTCTAAAAAAGTATATATCATATGGGTGAAAAAATCACGACTCTTCACCATGTTGTGTTTACTTTGAAGACCAGCCACCAAGCGCCTTGAGATTACCCTATTAACTTAGGGTTAATAGGGATTTGTGCCCTATTAACCCTTTAATGACAATTCGGACAGTTTCATACCCTGAGAGGATTTTCACTGATGGGGAAAGCCGGTGTCGGATTTTTGACTGGTTTTTGAGGGGAGAAAGGAATTTAAACATGTGTGCGGGTGATCAGCCTCATCGGGATTAATATTAAATATCTATTATAACGTGGGGTGAGAGGTGTTGATGCTGGGTACCTCGAAGAGAAAGCGGACTCCTCGTTATTCATAAAAATGAGAGTTTCGTGGTGGAAACGCACAGAATTATCAATCAGATCATCGCGCTGACAGACTCATCGTTTCGGATAGTGGGAAGTAATGACTTCCAGAGTGGGAGCATCTAACTTTTTGTCCGATGCTACCCAAAAGTTTGGGTGTCAACGGCGGCTTAATATCAACGTTACATCGTCGCATTGCAAGTACCGTTAGCGTCTATTACAGATTCATAACGCATTGCAAGTACCGTGGGCGTCTATTACAGATTCATAACACATTGCATGTACCGTTTGCGTCTATTACAGATTCTAGGATTCGTCATCAGGGATACACGTTAAGAAAGCCCAATTTGTTACGCCGTTAAATCGTATGAAGGCCAAGCACTGAGCATTCACAGACTTTCATATCCGTAGTTTTATGATAGCTCCTCTTACAAAGCTGAGTTTTCTAGGCTTAAGTACAAAACCAAAAGCAGAAAACTAACCATGTGATTGTAAATGCAGGGTTACAAATAGGGTATTACAGGTAGGAAATATTTTAATATTTATCTACTTAATATCGCACTCCTTATTTACTATTACTGCAAACACATTTAAAAATTCGCTTCGTCATATTCAAACCAATACGTGAACCAATGACAGTCTAATAAATCAGAGCAATTCGATGAAATGAAGAGATTGCTTTTTAATAAACACAACTTGAGTGCTTTACTTTTCTACATATACTGTATTTGAAAGGTCTTATCTGTAGTATATACAGCATTTTTGTGAATGTTGTCTACTGAATATCATATTTAAAGGCGTTTTAAAAGTTCCTTTTAAATTCACTTATTGTACCTAAAATGTACGTCCCGTATCATTTATTTAAATTTTTTCTGTGATTTTTATTTATCTCTTTTATATCTGATGTTCTCTATTCAGGTCATAACAGTTTCTGGGGCTCAGATTCTCGAGCCAGACTTGCAATTCGAACTGGGCCGAGTCTACATCATCGATCATCCACTCTACCCAGTACCGTCATCGGATCTCGTGTCTTACTTACGAACATCTCACCAGCGACTCTACAGACTCTTGTTGGACGCTGGACTCGTGGATTATCTTTCAAGTATGTTTGTTTCGAAATGTTATGCATATATTTTCAAAGAACTGTCTCCTATTCAGTGGCGAATCCAGGGGGATGGCCCCCAGAGCTAAACCAGAATTCTTGATTTTATTCAAAATCATACAAATGTTTGTTCTTAATTTTCCCTTTTTAAAAAAGTAACAAAAACGTAACAACATTGCTTTCTGGTTTAACAGGATCGAAAATTTTCCTACTTTTCTAGTCATTCCACTTGTACTTGTAGCGTTGACGCGGTCGAAGTCATTTTTTGTCTAGTTATTTCATTGTATTTTTTATTGAATTATTGAAAGTATTGCAGTGTTCTTTATGATTTTTATTGTCAGGTGAGTAAAATCTGTAAAGTTAAAGTGTTTTGGTTTGCATAAGCCATGAGGTTTGACGTTCATCACGACGATGCAAAAATTTTATGATCTCAGTCCCCTCCCCCCCGACCTGAATTCTGGATTCGCCACTGCTCCCATTCATACTCTTTATCTTGGCTACAAAGCATGAAAAATTAGTACAATGAAAAAGATTTTCTGAGGCTTACTGAGGTATACATAAAGTTTCTGTGCTACTTAAAATAGTTATAATTTGGAAGAATATGTAATAGAAAGAATTTGTAAAATGCTTAGAAAACTTAAGTTGTTAAAAGGTTTTTTTTGTCTATTATTTTTCTATACTCAACTTAAAATTACCAATTTTTTAGAGACTCTGTCGACTTGTGGTTTATCTGTGCCTTATCACTGACAGATTTTGTTTCTTTAAATATTTGCATCCACTTGAATATGGAATTCCAGTGTGGAGCTTCTTTTTTTTTCTTTTTTGAAGGGTTCTAAACCTTCTTTGGACAGTAACGGATGGTTTTGGTTCAACTAAACACGGAGCAGAATTTTTCTGTTAATGAAGCCATTGGTAAACAATGATTCTGAAAAATAAATAATTTTCAAATTAGATTTTTAAAAATAAAACTTGCAAAGACGAATAATTTATCTTATAAAATAATCTAGTCCATGTCACATACATACAAAATTGCATCCATTTTGAATTGCACATGAGCCTTATAGACACCTTGTATAATACAAAAAAAATCTGATAATCGTCTAGTTAAACATATAAAATCATTAACTAGCGAACGACATGCATGATATGATTCGTATACAACTAAGCAGAGGAGCGAATATTATTTATAGTTTTAAATAGTTAGTTTACGAATCATCAGGAGAGAAACTGAGTAAACCAGCGGGAGTGGCCTCCCCGAAAATTTCTCGCACACGACCAGTAATGTGGGTTGGGTAAACACACAGTAGGTAAATATTCTTGGGGTATTTACCCAAGGCCTAGTTATTTTGAGAAAAAAATTATGAATGGTGATTTACAATGAAACATATCAAATTCATAAATTCCTGAAACTTAATATTTTGCAAAAAGAATTGCGTATGTTCTCAATTTTTACGCTCGCTGAGGTACCACAACTTTATTCAGCGTTTTTGAGTAAGAAATCTTACTACAGATATCACGCAACATTTCACCATACCTTCCATCTGGAGAATGTCAGAACGAAGTCTCGATTCGGGTTGGCATAATTTCCGAAGCGCGTGTTTGCGGCTCGCTACAATTTCCTTCGTAGACCGCCAAGGTCAAACCCCAACCATACTAACTTGAGAAAAAAAGCATGCGATTATACAGACCTACAGACAGTCAACTCTTTGTCGGATTTGGCCCAAAATTTTATACGGACCTACATTCATGATGATAAAACTGCGTACCAAATTTTATCCACCTAGCTATTCAAGTTTTTGAGTTATATAATGTTAGCATGACCGCGGACAAACAGACAGGCAGACTTCCCGCAGACGGATTTTGTCTAAAATTGATAGAAACATAAAAATTATGTTTAAAGACCACATACCAAATTTCATCCCCTTAGCTCTAATAGTTTTCGAGTTATCGTTTTCACAGACAGACAGACACACAGGCAGACAGACATAATTCCAAAATTGTGTTTTTCGGACTCAGGGAGGTCTAAAACGTGGAGATTCGTCAAAATCTCGAGTTCGAATTTTTTGACGATTACAATATTTTCTCTTTGTACACTTCGTATACGAGAAAGTAAAAAGTGCAATTTATATCCTTTTCATCAAAACGCACGATATATAAACGATTACAAAACGCACGATAACAGTAACGAAGAGCCTTTTACGAAGTTTCCACACGAGGTGTCCTTAAACTTCCACATCTAATTTTAAGTTGTCATTTTAATTATATAAGCTATTAAGAATTCGAGTAATTCTAAAACACAAGTTAGCGAAAATCACAAATCAGTAAATAAGCCTCACAAGGTCACTACTCTATTGCCACTTCTGACCACTGTTGCCACTTTGCACTTTTTTAACATAGTTTTTGCCAGTTATTTTGCTATTTTCTCATACCCAGCATATACACCAAAGTTGGAAGCCACTGTCCTTCTGTATAAACAGCAAAAAGATACTGATATTTTCTTTTGACAACAAGATGAATAGCGCTTTTGTATTTTTAATTTTCCTACCGTTTGTTTTATTGAAATTTCAATGGATGTGCTCATCTCTTTCAGGCGGCACGTTTACCATTCTGGCACCTGACGACGACGCCTTCGGCTTCCTCAGTGCAGAGTTCACGGACATCCTCGCCTCCAACAGGACCCTCGCGGAAAGTAAGTGCATTGTGGGGGGAACACTACCTGTTGAGCTCTTGGCAACTCAAAAGAGATTCTTCGCCAACGTCGATTGCAACATGCCGATCAAAACGAAAACAACCGTAGGTCACGGAGAAACCGAATGATTTCATTTGATGGATAGCTTCCTAGAAAAGGAGAAGGAAGACTCCAATCTTTTTGTTTGCTCATCGCTAAAGTTGGCATACTGATGATATGAGCAATCTGCAACTTGAATGATTAAAACGCACGGCAACACCCTTTTCAAACTTTGTTCTTTTTAACTGTGTTTGATATGAAGTGGTTTTTTTCCCCTTCAAATTCTATAGTTTTCATTGATTCACTTTAGTACCAGCTTTCAGACAAGCAAACTCGCACAAAAGCGCTGCTACACAAAGCGCAAATTTCAAATTGTACTGAAATCAATCTAATTTTGTTTGGTTACCTGTTTATTAAAAAAATATTTATGTGGCATAATTCATTATCGTCTTTTATAAAACGGATTTTGCTATTTTAAACAATTGTTTTTCAAGAATGAGAGTTTACTTTCTGGACTCATTCCAACTAATTTAATCTGAACTAACTTTCGAACATCTGTAAACGACGAAACTTTACTATTTATAATGTAAAGCTCTATGAAAAAAGGTTCTCATGCTAATTAACTGTGGTTTAAATATAAATTGAAACATATATAAAATGTTTTCGTTGTTGTAGTCGTTAAATAAAAAACTGTCCGAGTTATTAACTAATTTTCATTTATTATGGGAGAGTGACGGAGTGTACGTACATCTCAGTTGAAGTTTTTAGTAAAAGTGTACAGAAAATCCCCGATTCTCTCAGATAAGGGAAGAGCAATATAACACGTGATCAAAGTGAAGGGAATATTGCCTATTTTTAATAAATTAGGTAAGCGTTTTAGGGGAAAAGTGTAGCGCCAAGGAGACGCGTCAGGATTTTCGGTGGGCGCGTGAAAGCGATTAAAATATTCTTTTAGTAATAAATACGCCAAAACGAGAGATTTAATATACCTCCAGCGCGGGGAATAGAACGAAACTGGAGTTTAAGAAAAGTAATTTTGGAATACATCAAGACTTTAAAATATATAATATTAGAATTTGAAATAAAATTAAGTGAGATTATTACATATATATATTTTAAATCTATGCAATTTTTACAAAAATTTATTATATATATTTTATGAGTTATTATGATTTTTGTAGAACATTTTTCCAGCAGTGTTTCAGGATAATTAGTTAATATTTTTTACCCTGTGCAAGAAAATACAGTCGATACTGTTAAATATGATTTGAAAATGCCTTGCAATTTTTTTGTGTGTGATTCGGAGTTGAGTAGTCTTAAACGAATAGAAAATCTATAGTGAAAAGAGTTTTTCAAAATTAATGATGAAAAATTCAAATTCCACTTAAAAGATAATTTTCTAATAACATCAAACAATTGAATGTAAATTTAGAAGTCATTAATAAAAGAATAATATTTTTAAAAGTCGTCTGCTTATTGAAGGAATCTGTCAAATGCATTTTTCCCAAAATATTATATCTTTTGAAAACATCTAAGAACATTTCATTTAATAAAAATTTGAAAAGTTGTTTTTAAGTTTATGCGCCGCAGATATGGAAGGTTCAAAGTTAAAATGAACCAAGACCATGAGAATCATATCTGAGAAAACAGATCTCAAAGTTGATTAACTGCATTTAAAATAGCAGTGGACTTTTAATTGTAATTTCTGCCTGGTGGATACAAATTGAACTATGGACTTGAATCTTTATTACACAGAAAATACTACATTTTTGCAATATCATAGCAGTATTATTCTGAGAAAACAGATCTCAAAGTTGATTAACTGCATCTAAAATAGCAGTGGACTTCTCATTTTTCTTTCTGCCTGGTGGATACAAATTGAACTATGGACTTGAATCATTATTACACAGAAAATACTACATTTTTGCAATATCATAGCGGTATTATTGTAAAACGTTTATAACATGGACTTGGTTCAATTTAGCTCTGAACTGTCCGTATGTTTAGAGAAATCAAACTAACATTTCTTGTGAAAAATTGTTACGCAGTTGACTAATTAATAGTTGTAAGCATTAAAAAATGCTTAGAAGTGTTTGTTTTATGCAAGAGCATATAAAGTTATTCTGTTTAGAAATATTTCTGCTATAACAGAATAAGCTTTTCATTAAAACTTTTAAACAAAGAGGAAAAAATATCATAGTTCATCCAAATTTCTTAAGTTTACATTAATATTTTCTTCTTTTCTCTTCCTCTACTAATTTCAGGAATCCTTTTGAATCACATTTTACCTGGCAGCTTATACACAGGTGGCATCACCGATGGCATGCGATGGGATACCGCCGGAGGAGAAGTAATCACCTTCACAACGAAAAGAGGTAAAGTTTTTATTTTGCATGTCATATAAAGTAATAAATTACCGAAAGACTATTTAAAGTTTGAATACAAAGCTAAAATCTATGAATTTATATTTTGTTGTTAATTATTTATTGTTTCTTTTCTGTAACAATTTTCAGGTCTCATCTTTGCAAATGGAATCCCTATTGTTATACCTGATGTTCCATTCACGAATGGCGTAATTCATGTATTGAATCGTGTATTACTGCCTGAAGGAGTTGACGCTGATTGTCAGTGTAAACCATCTTCAGATAGTTCTTCTCGTCAACCACAATCACCAGGAAGTTCCCGTCCTTCTCCCGGTCAACCTCAAAGGCCTTTCGTTCAAGGTCCAACTACAAGAAGACCCAGTGGCCAATCTTTCTCTAGACAAACGAATCCTCCTTTCGGAAGACAGCCTCCTAGTTCGGTAACAGTTGGGCAAGGAACTAGACCTGTACAACCAGGACAACAACCTCAAGGACCTGGGCAAGGTACCAGGCCTGGACAACCAGGACAACCTCAAGGACCTGGACAAGGTACCAGGCCTGGACAACCAGGACAACCTCAAGGACTTGGGCAAGGTACCAGGCCTGGACAACCAGGACAACCTCAAGGACTTGGGCAAGGTACCAGGCCTGGACAACCAGGACAACCTCAAGGGCCTGGGCAAGGTACCAGACCTGGACAATCAGCACAACAACCTCAAGGACCATTTACACCATCTAGAATAGGTCCAACACCAAGACCAATTGCTCAACCAGGTGTTCAAACGCAGCCTGAAGATGATTTAAATACTGTCGTAGGCCCGGGGAACCAACCCACAGGAGGTCAGTGGCAACCTCAGCAAACTACAAGATATCCGCCGCCTAGACAGGTGCCAACTCCTAGAGTGCCTGCTCAACTTCCAAAGGTTCAACAACCACCTAGAAGCCAACAACCTCCAAGAGGGCAGCAGCCTCCCAGAACTCAGCAACCAACATGGGGTCAACAACCGCCGAGATCTCAGCAACCCTCATGGGGACAACAGCCTTCCAGAGGTCAACAGCCAACATGGGGCCAACAACCTCCTAGTGGTCAGCAACCGCAAACATCCCCAGATAATGTAGAAAATCCAGAACAAGAAATACCTCCTGTAGTCACAAATCCACCTCAGACAACATCCAGATGGGTCAATCGTCAACCAACTCAGGCTTCTCGGTATCCTACACCACCTCGTAGCCCATACAGAACTCCAGTAACACAAAGACCTCAAACAACAAGGTCTTATCAAAGAGTCACGCCACCTGCAGTAGGTAAAGTTTCCAGACCGGGTACCGAAATAGCAACAGAAGGCCCACAACAGGAATTCCAAACCCAAAGACCTGTTGTGCAAACAACTTCCTGGCAGCAACGAACAACAGTTCGACCCTCTAGACCTGCCCCGCCACCACAGCGCAGACCAACGCAACCAAGACCTGGAAGTTTTCCGACTCCTGCACCTGCCTTACCTCAGGGACCTGACCAACCACCATTTGAATCCAATCGCCAGAGACCAAGGTGCCGCCAGAGAGGAGATATACTGACCCCAGGCTCTCAGAATCTTCCTGTATGTCCCGATTCAGTCGAATCAGAGCCATGTCAGAGTCCACCTTATAATCCATCTGATCCTAGACCTTTATGTCCTATCGCACCATCAGGTTGTCGAAATGCTAATGAACCATTCAACCCATCAGATACTCGTCCACAGTGTCCTCCATCACTTCCAGGGCAAGGATGCAGAGTTCAAGGGGAACCAACATATGCTGGTGATACAAGGCCTCTATGCTCTCCATCTCCACCAAGCCAAGTGGGATGTCGAGATCCTTCAGCACCTTTCAGTCCAACAGACAATCGTCCTCTCTGTGATTCAACAGGATCTCAAAACCCAGTTACTCCATCGCAAGGAATAGCACAACCTCAAGGCTGCAGACAAGCCACTGATCCTGTAGATGGTAGACCATTGTGTCCTAGTGAAGAAGATTGTCGCCCATTTTTAGAACGACCAAAACCTGGAGACCTTCGGCCTGTTTGCAAAATAAACAGGCAAACACCTCAACAAACGCCACATGATTCTACGAAAGGACAACAAGGACAAGGGAAATTGCCGCAGTCACAACAACGTCCAACATACCCACAATCTCAAGGTCCAAGAAGTCCTGGTTCTCAAACTACCAGAAGACCATCATGGCAAACAACAGCAGCTCCTCAAGATATAACGAATCAGGTTTTCGCACCTGGTCAATCACCTGCATCTGGAAATTTAAGAACACCATCTCCTCCTTCTCAACCTCAAGGTGGGAAAATACCTGGTAGTCCTCAAAGTGGCTCCCGTCAACCACCGCGAGGCTCGTGGCAAACAACTGGAGCTCCTCAAGATATAACTAACCAAGTTTTCACACCTGGTCAGCCACCTGCACCTGGAAGTTTAAGAACACCATCTCCTCCTTCTCAAACTCAAGGTGGGAAAATACCTGGTAGTCCTCAAAGTGGCTTCCGTCAACCGCAACCAGGCCCTATTACGCAGCCACCATCTGGATCGTATCCACTCAGGCCAACAAATGGTCCTTATCCTGTGCAACCACAAACAGGTATCCGACCAGTCCAACCACAACCAGGAACATCTAGGCCATACCAACCTCCTGCTCAAACTTTGAGACCGCAATCCCAAGCTCCATATCCTCAAGGGGGAAATACCCAACCCCCTTCTTATCCTGTAAACCAGCCAGGTTCCGCCGATATTGCAGTAAATCAACCTTTTGTACCTCAACGAAGACCTGTTAGTCCTACTAGACAGCAAACAGGTTCTGTCACGTCCTATCCAGGAAGAGGAACCAGTACACCAAGAGTTCCCGTATCAGTGACAGGAACCGCAACTCCAGGAGAAGATAGCAGAAGAAGTTTGTATGAAATCGTAGAAGATCCTGCTCTTCTTATCAGAGGAACTCCAGTGAAATTGACAAAAATCTTCTCTTTGTTTCACAAAGCTGGAATAGAAAATATTCTTTCTGGACCAGGTAACTTTACTTTCTTTTCTTACATCTCGTTTCACACTGTAATAAATAATTTTAACATATTATTGGCGCATATAGTTACAGTCTTTTATTTCTAATAATAAAACGTTGTTTAAAATTTATAATTGCCCTTGCAGTTTATTCATATCAAACTAAAAAGACATTTTAAAGGCCTCGATGCACAAATTTTTAATGTATTTGCCACTTATTGTTTTGTTTTGAAACAAATTTACGTTTGGTTTGTTTGTTTCTTTACTTTACATATTTAAAAATTATTATCTTCTCATTTTCTGGATTTGGAAGAAATTCATGCGATTGAAAAATACAAACTGGGTAATGCCTATAAAATCATATTTTATAGGCATTGATAAATGTCCATAATTATACTTTGCAGGCAGTTTTTATCTGATCTTGATTTTATTTCTGCCAATAATTGAAATGTTATATGGATGTAGATCGTATCCCTATCAAATATTAGTTTACAAAAAAATCTAAAACAATGAGCTTACTTAATAAATTTTACTTCAATTTCAAGATATCTATATTCTTCATTAATTTATGTAACAAATATAGAAGAGCATGCACATGCACTCTTTGTCACGGTTAAACTCGTTAATGATTTTCCGGTTGAATATACACTAAACCTTTCTTAAAAGAAGACATCTCTAGAACTTAATGGCATTTACTGCTTATTAAATATTTTTGTCTCTGTTCTAATGTCTTCCACTCATCTACATGTGGTCTTTCAGTACTTTTAAAAATAAAAGAATCCTTTTCTACTCATTTGTGTGGAGGGTCGTATGAACTTTACCACTAAAATCCATAAACAAATCCATGGTGAAGTCTACTTTAAGCAATTCTGTTACATTATATCTTGGCTAATTTTCTCTAATTAACCCTTTCAGAACTGGTGTCCTGTATACCGGACATTAACTTTGAACAGCTCCTATTAATTCAATAATTGATGAAACTATATGCTGTTTTTCTTAAATTTTATTCTCGATTTTCTTAGAAATATAATCGTTGCAAGAATTTTTTGTTTCAGGTATGGAATCACTTTAGTTTTTTAGTTTTTCCAAAAAAATTGAAAAAATCATCGTTCTTCCCAAAATGGAGCTAGGTGGTGAATTTTGTTTTTCAAGTAATTTCTTGTTTTTAATCCTTTTTTCACCATTTAAAAGGCTTCTACATTATTTTATTACCTTTTGACAACCATTTTAAGGTGAAATTGGTGTGATTTTTTGTCTTTTTTTAGTTGAAATATCCGGTATTGTCCGGATGCCGGACATGGGATAACTTTTTTAATTTTTCATCTACAGGCTTGAAATTTCATTCATGCTCTAACCGTCGCAGTAGTACACAGTACGCCAAAGGAAAAAAAAATTCTAACTCCATTATTTCTTAATTCCGACTGAAGAGGTTAAAATGTTTCTTCTTGTAGTAACAGTGTGCCTTTCCGAACAGTAGACTCAATGATCACTTCGGGACTTGAGAATTTTGAAAAATTAACCGATTGATAACGATAACCGAATTAGGTAAAATCAACTATATTTTTATCACGTTAAGGGAAAAGAAACAAACTGTGAAAAAACGCTTACCTCGGAGCTATGTATGATTTATTTCAAAAATAACAATTAAAAATTTATTAATTGTTGCTTAACAGCAATTAGTCTTTAACAGTTCATTTTTATATTGTTCGTACTCGTACAGTTTTTTAAAAATTTGTCTCATTTCGGCGTTCGTTGGAAGGTTTTCTTCAACTCATTCGTCCCCGTCGGAATCATCAACTTTCATTGCTTGGTCTTGCTCACAAACAGATTGGCAAATGTCCAAGTCTGTTAGTGTAACAGCTATTGGAAAGTCCTCGTCAATGGATATCCACTCTTCATACTCTTCCTTTTGCATACCTTCAAGAAACTCAATGAAAATTACCGACGGTCACGTCCCTACCTGCTAAATAGACTACCTTCAAGGAGAGGTCATGAAAAATAAACCGCGAAATTCTTCGGATGTGTAGGGGAAAGTGGCCCTCAGATGCTTCCTTACAAGTGGAGCGAGAAATTCTACGAACGCCAATAGTTAACGCTGGTTGAAAATGAGGGATCGGTCAGTTCTCTACTTCAAAACTGATAACGTTAAACGATGTAGTGATCACACTAAACGAATACTTTTGTGTACATTTGAATACGTTGGTTCGAGACCAAAGATTTCTGATAATATAAAGAATGATAACATTAACCGCGGTCACATTAAGCGGACTCTACTGCAGTGCCTTTTTATTTTTGAAAGATGCCAATCTTTTGACTACGCCCTTACTAATAAATAATTCTCTGAAATCTTCGATGCAAAAACTTTCATTCACTAATTAGAATTTACTTGCTTATTAATACCACTGCAGCTTTACAACTCAATGCTATTTATACTATTTACTTATTTCAATATTTCGTATTGAGACTGAGCAGAAGTGCCTGGCACTGGTACTCAAGTGCATAAGCCAATCTTGATGAGCAATTTTCGTCACAAAGTTTTTTATCTTGCCCCAAAACCTGCATGAGATGCAAATAACGTATCAGAATGGCCAAGCAGTCCAAGACGCCATATTCAGCATGCGAATAAACTTTTAAATCCTCTATAGAAATAAAGCCAACATTAAATGAGAACTTCTGCTCTACTACTACATTTCCGCATTCGAAAAAAGTGCCGAATTAAATCGATAGAATTAAGTGATTTCATATGTTCGAATATGTCATTATTATTAAATAATACTAATGATCATTTTCTTTGTTTTATATTTTTTAAATCCTATCATTCAAACTTTGCTTAAGAAAGAGAAAATCTTTGCTTAAACTGTCGAGTACGGTGCGGTTTTTCTTCCTGCAACTTCGTTTCACCAACTGTTAATTGCTAAGAGATGTACTCCTCGACGCTGATTTGTTTGGGGTGCGCAGCTATGTTTTTATTGGTCTCCTGCGCACCGCTTCTTGCGCCTTGTTTTAATCGGTCACCTCTTTGTGTCGGTTCGCCTTTTGAAAATTGTGATCATTTCCCAACGGATTTTTCTTGACTGATGGACTCTTCGCTTGTGTTAATGTTTTAAAGAAGGGGCCTGTTTCGGTTTTATTGTTGCAATATTTTTCAAGTTTTCCATTTGATATCCATGGCTTCAAGGTCTCTAACGTGCAATTCTTGTGCCAAAAGGAAAGTTATTTCTGGTTCTGTTGAGAGCTTTTACCAGCTTAAGACAGCTGACGCCATTGTTGTTTTACGGCGGTGTATGGATCAAGCTTTGATAGCCAGCATTTCCATTTCAGTGTTTTCCTGTATGTTTTATTCTGATCGTTTTGATGCTTTACGTTTTGAATGAGCAGGCGAAGCTACTACGTTTCCGCTTTGCTGCTAGCGAGGCCGCTGATGTTTTTTAAAGTTAAAAAATTATCCGGTACCCACTTCAGATGCCACAAGCATCGCTTGCGCAAGAGACCAATAAAAAGATCGCTGAGCACCAAATCAAAAGTTGGCGACTCCTCTCAGAGTTGCGCCAAAAAAAATGGCGGAAAACTAGACCGTACCTTAGACTACAGTTTTACCAAATCTGTTTAGATCTCCTTAGAATTAATGAAACCAAAGTCTATCCCATTAATGTTGATTTGTACAGTGTTTTAAAACTGTGTTCCAAGATTATTGTACTTTCTATTCACTATTACATCTTTTTCTGCTTAGGTCCCATCACTGTCTTCCTGCCTTCTGACGATGCCTTCGCCACCTTGCCGAAGGGAGTCGTCGATCAACTGGAGGAAAACCCTGAACTCCTTCGTCAAATCCTCCTGTATCACGTAGCGAATGTCGAAGTTCTTCCAACGGCTCAAGAACAGAGCTACACTATCCCATCTCTCGAAGGAAATCAGCTCGTCATTACCATGCTGAACGGTGGAAGAGTAAGGAATCTTTCGAACTCGTAACTAATTCAAGCATCTAATGCGGAATTTTGAAGCTATTTCAGGAACCGCAGTAACCTGGCAGTAAAGTCTCGGTTTCCGAATCGGAGGGTTGAGGGATCATTGGGGCTTTCTAGCTGCTACGTTTTTTCAGGAACCGCAGTAACCTGGCGGTAAAGTCTCAGGATCGCAGGAGTGGGGATCAAGCGGGGCTTTCTAGTTGCTGAGTTTATATCGTTACTTGGTTGTTTAATCTCATCAAATGGTTAAATTTCATTTGAAATGCCAAATATGAATTTTCTCAAAGTTTAGTGAATGTATAGCATAATAATGTAAATTAAGAATTTTTAGATTCCCATTCTCTGATATTATTTCTGAAAACTCTCTATTACATATTATATTAATCAAATGTGTAAATTGCAAATATATAAATTGTTATTACGTTTTCATAAATCTGTGTTTGTGCACACATCTTAATTTTATTGTTTATTTCTTCGTGCATCTGAGGCAGTCTTGATACTGATGACTATATATTCTATTGTATAACCGGCTTAATGTTATAAGATTAATCTACCTTCTCTATTTCTATGTGACATTTTGGGCTATGGACGCATCTACGCAATTAAGAAACAACAAATTACTGTGAGACACCTCTATTTTCTTAAAATTTTTAACAAAACATTTCAGATACTGCATTATTCCAAAGTTAATTATTACATTTCAAATAGCTTGTTCTTCTTTACATTTCAGTTGATTTTGATCAGTGGAGCCAAAGCTATAGCTGTCACGCGAGCTAACAATGGAATATTTTACGTCGTCAACCAACTCCTGTACCCACTTCCGCAGGAAAATATCGTTGGAGTAATCCAGTCTAGACCAGATCTGTCGACCTTAGCCATGCTTTTGCCAATGAGTGGACTCGCCGATATGCTTCAAGGTGAGATACACATCGTTTAAAAAAAAGTTGTGGTTCTTATATCTTATGTATGCATTCCAGTTGTTAAAAAAACTTAGTGCATTGGACTCTAGTAAAATGCGCTACGGTATAGCATAAATTTATATAAAGCGACTCAAAAATCGTGACTAGTTCTCATCCGTGACAAGTTCCGTCTTAGGCGTGAGATGAATTTGATATTTTATATATTTTTAGATTTTTGTTTAGAAAACAAATGAGCACTCTTACATGTTGCTTATATACGAGGATGGATCCAAAAAAACGTTTACAAAAATAATAAAAAATTATTTATTGACATTGGACATAAAATACAAAAGGGAATTAAGAGGAATTCTTGCCGATCACTGCTCCACATAATCACCAAATCTATTTAGGTATTTATCTGAACGTAGGAGCAACTCGTTTAACCCGACTTGGCAGAAATCACGTCCAGTCCATTGAGCCAGTTCTCGACAACTGTTTTCACATCACTCTTTGAAGAGAACTTTGTTCTAGATAAGTGTTTCGAACCCAGATTGGGTACCGAATCTGGGCTGTAGGGGGGGTGGCTCCAGATTTCCCACTTGAACTTTCTCAGCAATTCTTGATTTTTGAGAGCAGTATGGGTATTGTCATGCAGGAGGATGACACCATCACTCAACACGCCAGGGCGTTTGCGTCGGATAACTTCACGATGGCCCAATGATTATTTCCTTTTCCGAAATTGAAGGAACTCTTATCTGGAACAAGGTTCTCTTCAGAGAGTGATGTGAAAACAGTTGCAGAAAATGGATCAATGGACAGGACATGATTTATTCAGAGCCGGGTGAAACAAGTTGGTCCTGCACTCAGATAAATGTCTCAATAGATTTGGTGATTATGCGGAAAAGTGATCGGCAAGTATGCCTCTTAATTCCCTTTTGTATTTTCTGTTTAATGCTAACAAATAATTTTCTATTATTCTTGTAAACCTTTTTTGGATCTATCTTCATACTAACAGTGACGCAAACTGTTTAAAAACAGTAACATCTCCTTAACAATATGCCCAGTTAAAATTCAGAGAATGTTTGAGCTCGCATAGGTTAGTCCGATCCCGTAGAACGCGATTATACGTTACATGGAATATATTCCCCACGTTATATGAGATTCCACTGAATTTTGAGCACCATAACGATTCATAAATGTTTAATTAGCTCTTCTACCATCAATTACGATGTGCCCAGTAGTTTCTACTGTCTGTCTGCCACTAGAACTCTGCTCGCCACGTTGTCTAGTTGACGGCGGTCGCTATAGAAACAGATTATCGTAGAAGGAATCCATTTCGAGTAGACAGACATTCATTTAAGTTTGTTACATTGGCGCGCTTAGCTCCAAATGGGAAGAAACGTGCAACTGCGGCAAAACCGAGAAGACGAATGATCAACTACCGACGAAAACTGGCGCCAAGAATAAAATAAAACCCCGACTTCCTTCGGATTCCTCCTATTCGAAATGTTAACATAATAGCCTTAACATAACCAATTGCTGTAGCTACCGCCGTCAACTAGACAACTTGGTCGTAGTTTGCGCAATCAGTTTGGTTTCATAGCTCGGTGTCGTCATCTGAATAGGGTTCAAAATTTCGAGGTCCATCCCTTAAACAGTCCTCGTGTTACTTCAAAACGGGCCGTTGATATAACTAAACAAACTCCTATTAAATCAATAATGCTTTAAGACTTTGCGATCAAACTTTTTTCAGACCTCCTGTAATTTACAAACTCTAACTTCGGAATTTAGTGCTAAGGGGCGCTGTAAAATATATCTGTGTAGCACATAGCCATTTCACCCTATCTGGACTAGGGATAGGAAAAACCTACCGGTTTTAACCGGAAATGGGTTTTTTTTTGTTTCGGTTAACCGTTTTTTCGGTTATTTTTTTGTCCCGGTTATAACCGGTTATTTTTTGTCCCGGTTATAACCGAATATTTTTTGTCCCGGTTATAACCGGTTATTTTTGTCCCGGTTATAACCGGTTATTCTTTGTCCCGGTTATAACCGGTTATTTTTTGTCCCGGTTATAACCGGTTATTTTTGTTCCGGCTATAACCGAATATTTTTGCCCCGGTTATAACCGAATATTTTTTGTCCCGGTTATAACCAGTTATTTTTTGTCCGGATTATAACCGGTTATTTTTTAAATCCAATAACCGAGTAAAAAAAACCGGATCGGAAGATAGGCTCGATTTAGGTTCCATTAGACTAAAATTAACCAAGTTATGAAGCTTTGAATTTCATCATCTTAGGCCAATCAACGACAACCGCTTCCTCGATGCGTCTGTTGGTTGGCGGATTAATGAAAGGGTCTTTATGAACAGATGAATATTTACCAATGGATTGATTTCCTGTCAAAACAATATCGATAAAAAATTTTGTCTAGAAACGGCGTTTAATTTTTTATTTAAAAAAACCGAAAACCGATTATTTCAAAAACCAGTTATTTTGAGCGGTTATAACCGCCAGGTTAAACCGGAGGTGAAAAAAACCTGAATAACCGAAAACCGACTATTTTCGCAATAACCGCCATCCATAAGCTAGACACCACTTTCACGACTGTAGTTATTCTGTCTGAAACGGAAATAAGCATTCACCCTGTGTTATAATCTGTTTATTTAAAATAATTGGCAAAACAAAAGAACGAATCCTAAAGCTCTAAACACTGTACTGATTGCGCTAATTTTTATTTCGTACAAAAGTTTGACTCCTAGATACGTCGCCAATGGTCGCCTATTCCCCACCCATTTTCGAGGGAAAACATAACTTCACTATACATTCTCCATAAGAAAGAAAACTTGCCAGAGTACCCGAGCTCCAACCACTGGACCGATTTCCAATTTTTATTTCGTGTGAAAGATCCCTGAATTTATCCCTTAGACGCATCATCAACGGTCGCCTGCTTTATACCGCTCTCCATTTCCGAGAGATATCACAAAATAAAATTTTGACAGAGTCTCTCAATCTTAACAAAAGGACAGATTCCGTCAATTTATTGTGCCACTTTCCAAGTTATTAATATTACGAGCCACTCTACTAGTTATTAATATTACGCGCGAACAGCTCGTAATTTAAAAAAAAACAAATTAACTCCAAGTTACGCTTTACTCATTATAGGTAAAGAGCATTTAAAACTTAATTGGAATGTCGTAAGAAAGGATTTTAAAAGATTTAAAAAAATCTTACGTTTCCTTAAGAATGAGGGATTTAATCTTGCAATATTTAAAAAAGCTTTAAAAGCGCCATTTTTTATTTAATTAAATATCAATTTATCTCAAAGCCTATTTCGTATTTTATTAATTATACAAATTTAAAAAATAATATTTAATTAGTTAAATCAAAAAATAATATATAATTAGTTAAATTCAATTCCATTAATAATCTTTTATCTTTTTAAAATTTTCTCTAACTATTCAATATAAACTAAGAAGAATTTTAAACATTCAATTGCAATTTGATGAATAAGGATTCCACGAAAATTTCTAAAATGCTATTGATTTTTTAAGGAGGCGGATGATGTTACTAAGTCCGGGAGTTATTTGTTTCTAATTAGAAAACTTTTCCCAGAATATAATCCTATTTTCCCAATTAGGGAAGGTTTACCTCCGCAAATGAAGGAACTTTCAAAAAGAGGAATTTTCAAGGACTCCGATGAAAACGTTGTTTACCAGATGATGCTTTTACCGAGTATTAATTAAGAGCTGGTTTCTGGCGGTTTAACTTTGCTTTTAGAAGAGAATATATCGATCTATTTTCGAACGATGGTTCAATAGATGGTTGAATTAGCTTGAAAGGATGTGTAATCACTTTCAATTTTGAATGTTCACTCAATCAAAAATCTATTCCTGACTTATGAAACTGTTTTGCTGGTTTACCCATGTGTAAAGAGTCTCCTCAAAGTACACGAACATTAAACTATTCAATTTCAATCACTGTTTTCTTATTATTCAGCTTCAAATTAGAAAGTATTCTCCCATTTCTTTATATCAAATTTTATCACAGATTGCGGATTTGTGATATAAATTAAATTTAGAAGCAGTGATGAAGACGGGTTTCTAATAAACATGAACCTAAATACCGGTTCTGAGGAAATATTTTAAAACTTGGTTCCTATAAACAACCAAATTAAACTCAGTTGAATGATGACTAATTGTTGTTTAGTTACATTTTCAAAATAGAACTTGTCGAGGACTTTTGGTAGATCCCTTTTACGAGGACAGATCCAAAAAAAGTTTACAAGGTTAATGAAAAATTATTTATTATTGGACAGAAAATACAAAAGGGGATTAAGAGGCATACTTGCCAATCACTTTTCCACATAATCGCCAAATCTATTTAGGTATTTATCTGAACGCAGGTCCGACTTGTTTAACCCGGCTTGGCAGAAATCACGTCTCTGCCCATTGAGCCAGTTCTCGGCAGCTGTTTTCACATCACTGTCTGAAGAGATCCGTGTTCCTACAATTTCCGAAAAAGGAAATAGTCACTGGGCCATCGTGAAGCCATCCGATACAAACGCCCTGACATGTTGAGTGATGGTGTCACCCTCATGCATGACAATACCTCACTGTTTTCACATCACTGTTTGAAGAGAACCTTGTTCCAGATAAGTGTTTAGAAGTGTTTTTGTCTGGCTGTATGGAGGCATGGTGGCTCCAGACTTCCCACTTGAACGTTTCCAGCAATTCTTGATTTTTTCGAGCAGATTGGTATTGCCATGCAGGAGGATGACACCATCACTCAACATGTCAGGGCGTTTGTGTCCGATGGCTTCACGATGGCCCACTGACTATTTCCTTTTTTCGGAAATTGAAGAAACACGGATCTCTTCAGACAGTGATGTGAAAACAACTGCCGAGAACTGGCTCAATGGACAAGGACGTGATTTTTACCAAGACGGGTTAAGCAAGTTGGTCCTGCCTTCAGATAAATGTCTAAATAGATTTGGTGATTATGTGGAACAGTGATCGGCAAGTATGCCTCTTAATCCATTTTTGTATTTTCTGCCCAATGTTAATAAATAATTTATTACCCTTGTAAACTTTTTTTGGGGATCCATCCTCGTAGGAATATTACCTAGTAATTTTTATTAGAATTGAACCGGCAAGAGCTATAATGTATGGAGGATGGAAATCTCGGCCGAATTCGTGAGATGGCCATCCACCTCAAAGGGGATGGAAATGGTGGGGATTTAAATTTTCATTTCTCCTTAACTCCCTTAAGATTGAAGATAGAAAGATTAAGAACAGACTAAACTGCTTAAACGGTCTGTTTTGTACAAAATTTTAGCTTGACTGCTGTGGCCTAGTGGTAAGGTCTCGGTTTTGGGGCCGGTGGGTACCAAGTTCGAAACCCGATTCCACTGAAGATCCGCCGTTTATGTGGGCCTGTTGCAAGTTAAATCACACATAGGGAGCCAAACTTCCTCCCGTTCGTGTGATGCAGAAGTTTGGAGAGGGGATGCCAGCCCAGGTGTCGGCCTCGTCATCTGACCACACTCAAAATGAAGAGGTCCGTCCTAAAATTGCCATCGTGTTTTTCAAAACGGGACCTTATTATAATTACACTAAAGTTACTTATACAATATCTTAAAAATAAAAAAAAAGTCATATGAATTCTAAAAAGCTGAAGGAAATAAAAGTTAGACTGTCTAAACTTTAAAGCAAAAACAAGGAAGTGAAAAAAAAATATTGAAGAGCGTTAAGTGATATTACAAATCAGTTGCTACTCTTGCAATGAAATGGAGATTTTTAATTTTTACATAAAAAAATTAGATTCATAAAAAAATAACGGGAGGGTGTCTTTTTCAAGCAGCCGCTGATGTTAAAGACGTACGACTACTTTACTCACGTGACTCTTTTCCTATTTTTGATTTTTTTTTGTAACTTCTGTTGTTACCCATTATCTCTAAAATAAGACATTACTTATGTTTTTATCATATGTAGTTACCGAGATATAGAGGATCTCCCATACAACGTTTTTTGTGGCGTTTTGGCGTGTGAATCAAACTCCTTCCTGAGACCCCAATGGGAGGAACGTAGTCCTACGTTAACCAGAGGGAGTGGTCTCCCCTAAACTTTCTCGCATACTTCTCCAAAAAGGTGCTGTTTCCCCTCCCCCCGCGTGGATAAAAAAATTCAATGACTATAGTAACCCAGAATTCAATGACTATCAGAAGGTTTTTCATTATAGATTATAGTGATTGTAAAATATTTAGGTGAAGACTCACATTCAAAGAGATGCTTGCCGATAAAACTTACACTCTTGCCAGCTCCAGGACAAAATGAAGTAATCCTTCAGCGTGCACAGATATTGCTACCAGTACGCATGCTCATGGAGAATCGGATTTAAAAAATTGAATATGCAATTTGAGCGCCTTTTTTTAAACCGATTTCAACGAAATTTGGGCACATATTTGTAATTAATGTTAGCAACCGTCATACCAATTTTTATTTATCTAAGGCAAAGGCTTTAGGAGATATAATTTTTACAAGTATGCGATTATAGAGACCGACAGACAGTCACCTCTTTGGCGGATTTGGTACAAAATTTGATACGGACCTGCATGCATGATGATAAAACTGTGTACCAAATTTTGCCCATCTATCTATTCAAGTTTTTGAGTTATAGTGTTCACATGACCGCGCACAGACAGACAGACGGACTTCCCATGTACGGATTTTGTCCAAAATTTGATAGAAACCTACAAATTATGTGTAAAGATCACATACCAAATTTCATCCCCGTAGCTCTAATAGTTTTCGAGTTATCGTGTTCACAGACAAACATAATTCGAAAATTGTGTTTTTCGGACTCAGGGAGGTCTAAAACGTGGAGATTCGTCAAAATCTCGAGTTCGAATTTTTTGACGATTACAATACTTTCTTTTTGTATACTTCGTATACGAGAAAGTAAAAAGAAATTAATTGAGCACAGCATCTGAAACACAATTTTCAGCTTTATCGTAATTCATTTAATTATCAGTTTATTAATATGATGTAGCGTGATCGCAGTGAAAATTGTAAAATGAAGTGTTTCATACTTTGCTTCTCTCTTTCAGGTCAAACTCCCTACACGTTCCTTGCTCCCACCGATAATGCTTTTGCCCAACTGCCGCCGGCCGTCTTCCAAGAATTGACTCAAAATTCCACAGCTTTGCATGGTAAGGCGATTTATTTATAGATTTCTAATTAACAAGTACATTAAATAAACCTGTATTTTGATTCATGATTCTTTAATGTCAATTGATTAAAATCAGACGGCTATGGGAAAAGATTTAGCACTTACGAACAAATCCAATACAATAAATGTCCATTGTAATGATAATGCATAATGGCGCTGAAAACAACCGTCATAACTGTCTTCTCGTTATAAGCGAATCGTTTACCTTTTTTCCATTTTATTTAAAACTGTTTTTTATGAAAATACCTGTCCAAAGTAGAATGCCTTTGATTGCGCAATGTCGATTGGATAACATAGGAGGAGTTGAAGTTTGGATTTTTTATGGCTCAAGAGCCAAAATTGACCATGTTGCGCCAAGACAAATGGTAAGAATATTTCCACCTATAAAATTAAGTAAAAGGTAAAAATAGATTTATTCCAAGTTAAAAGGATAAAAAAAGGATTTACTCTTGTATGAACAATGAGGAAAAAATGTGAAACATGATCAAATCTTAGAATTACGACAAAGAAATTAGTCTAATATAAATACTGTTTCAAAAAATTTAAAAAACAATCATTTTCATATAGAATGAATAAAATCAACGCCTCGTAAATATTCACAAATATTCCGACGTGGGTGTTCTTCCACCAATTCATGCATCTGTAACGATGATGACTTGAAAAAGCTCAAAAGATGGCAATGAAATTCAGGGCATTCAATTAAGATGTGCAGAACTGGATAGCATGACTCTGTATTTTATGGAATGCAGCAATTCTGGAGACTCGAGCGTTTGAAGAATTAGAAAAAAATGTCCAATAATATTCGATACTTCTTTCGATCTTTTTGCTGAAGAGTGTTCCTGACATCTTCATTTAGTTCGCCTTCGAAAAATATGCTTTCCCTGACAATTCGCCAACGTCATAGCGAAAACTTCATTAATTTTTTCTCGCTATGCACTGATACAGGGTGACCCAAAAATTTATACGCAATTTAAATAATTATGAAGTCGGTGTTTATTAAAAAAACATTTCGTTTTCAAAACGTTTTAGAATATACAGATATTATTTATTTGTCTTGTCAACGCCTGTTTTCAAAGTGACATCCATTCTGGTTCAGATATGGCGAAGAAATGGAGTCGCAAACATTACGAAACATATAATTTGGTAGTGTGCTTTCTCGTTCAACGGTTGATCTCATTTCAGCGACTGCTGCAGGTGTCATAACGCAGACTTGGTCTTTTCTGTATTTGGAAAGTATTTTTAGACTCTAATGAGAAGTTCTGTAATTATAAGCCAGTATTACTTTTGGATCTTTAAAATTCGGACACCCTGTAGGCGAGACTTGAGAGACTTGAAAGTCTCTGAAATGGGCAACATGAATAAAGTGATTCCTTATCAACAGATTTGACAACAGAATTTTATTCAGCCATTTTTATTTTTGTTGTAAGAAAGGAATCTCTGATTTCTTATAGTCAAACTTCTTTTGGAGTAGGTAGTTTATTTTCTTATTTTTTGCTACATATAACTAAATTACTTAAGTATATTGAATATAATATACTAACATTCCTTATTGCTTAAATGTTGTTATTTACATCCAATACAGTTTCTTTACTTTTGATTTAACAATTCTTTGTCCAACACATGCACATTAGGGACACTTGATCCCCATTGTATGGGGAGACTTGATCCTGGGATCAAGTGTTCCCAAAGTTAAGTTAAATTAATATTAACAATTTTATTACCGCCCTACTCGCCATTGTGATTTTCAAGTCGCATTTATATAATATCAATATTATTTAGAATATGGTTACCTTGATTTTGGATGGTTGACAAAGGTAGAAAGTTAATATGCGGCTGCTCACGATGGTTAGCAAGAACATGGTGACGGTTTCACGGAAAGAGAAAATTAGTCATTCCGTAGGAAAAATTGAAAAGAAGATTTCATTAACCGAATGCGAAATAAATTTTCTAAGAAAAAGAGGACTTCATTCCAACCAATTTATTTATCCAGAAAATGGTGTCATTAGTGTTGTGGACAATGACGACATTGTCAAAAAACTATCTAAACCAGCCATGCTTGGTGGAACTCTTCGAACTGCAAGAATTTTAACACTTATTTTTGATTTTTCAAGCTTTGAAAATGTTATTTGATCATTAATTTCAGCGATAACTATCATTCATATGGGAAACAGTGATTTTCAATAATGTAGAATTTTCTAAATGTGTTTTTCTCCCTTTTTACATGTTAGTCAACAATAAATTTGATTTCGACTACTTAATTTGAATCATTTCAATTCATCTGTTCCAAGGATTAAGTCTCCCTTGGAAAGGGATCAAGTCTCCCTGCAATTGGGGAGACTTGATCTCTATTCTAATTGTTGGAAAACAATTTATCTTTATTTTAAAAATGGCTTTCCAAAAATAAAAAATACTACTACAAAAAAGACAAATTAGCTTTTAATAATGACTGAAAACATTTTTTTTAATTTAGTTTTTTCCAAAATAAAAATTAAAAACCGAAAAAGGGATCAAGTCTCCCCTAGAGAAGAGGCCATATAATTAGATAGTAGGTATGAATCGTATTTGATCACCGTATGAATCGTATTTGATTCATACTTAACACGTTAGTTGCCACGACTCACGGCTGAGATTCGGACCGTCTATCTAATTAGATAATCCCTTCTCAGCTATCTCTTGACTACAGTAGAGAAGAGGTCATATAATTAGATAGTAGGTATGAATCGTATTTGATCACCGTATGAATCGTATTTAAGCACCGTATGAATCGTATTTGATTCATACGGTGATTCATACTTAACATGTTAGTTGCCACGACTCACGTCTGAGATTCGGACCATCTATCTAATTAGATAATCCCTTCTCAGCTATCTCTGACTACAGTAGAGAAGAGGTCATATAATTAGATAATAGTTGTGAATCGTATTTGATCACCGTATGAATCGTATTTGATTCATACGGCGATCAACGTGTTAATCTTCACTCTCGAAGGTCTATGAAGATAGCCAAAAAGGCGTGACATCATTGCCATCTGATTTCACGAGCGGACATAAATTATACCCAAACGATCTGTGAGATCAGAAGCGCTCAATGGAGGGTTAACCCTCTGACTGCATATCCCGCGACTTCCACTGGTTGGAAGCAAATACATTTTCTGCTGCATCCTGCGATTTTCGCAAGCTAAAGGGTTTACGTAGTACTTTTAAAACGTTGATTATTATTATACTAATAAAGTCCTGCATGTAAATAACAATTCGCTTGGTTCAATGGTATTTGAGCACGTTTTCAAACGTTGCATCTAAATAGTAACTCAAAAAAATTATGCAGTCAGAGGAGTAATTCTGTAAAGGATTTGA
>BGPR01004162.1:0-31053 GCA_013235015.1 Araneus ventricosus | reverse complement strand
GAAACACATTTCTTATACTTTTTCCTCTTAAATTAAAGTAGAATTTAATACGAAGAATAAATTCTTGATTTGATGATTCTTTATTCATAAAAAAATATTCATTATTTCTCACTTACCATGATCGACCATCGCATGCCCCATGAGATATGCGTATGGTTGATTTCAAACTCGTTTATCTGTATATTGTGTTTACTACATCAGGATGTGGCTATCTATGAATTACGATCTTAAAAGCAGTTTATGCGAGAATGCATGTCACGTGAAACACATTTCTTATACTTTTTCCTCTTAAATTAAAGTAGAATTTGATACGAAGAATAAATTCTTGATTTGATGATTCTTTATTTATAAAAAAATTTAGAGATCCTGATGAATCACATCATCGAAGGCGCACACTACGGAAGAGAATTCTTGACCGGCGGAACGTTTCCCAGTGCCAGAGGCGGAAAGTTGAAGTTCCAAGTAGTTAGCTGTAAGTTTTTTTTTTTTAAAAAAAGCTATTCAAAAATATATTTCATGAGTTTTTAATTATTTTTTTCTCATTCTGTAATTTATTAATATCAAAGAATATTTTGTTACTTTTGAGGCACTGATTATTAAGTGCATGCTAAGCACTACTTTTGTATTATACAAATTAATTTTAATAGGCAATCTTTAAATCCGCTTCCTTGCGTTTTAATACCCTACACCTGCCAAATAAAAGTCCCTGCGGAGGGGGGGGGGGGCCCCTCAAATGTGGAGATGAGAAGTAGCCATATAAGCAGGTTCTCGCTTCCCTGGTGAATACAAGAATGTCGGTATTGTCTGGTTACCGGGGCCATCGACAATGACTGGACGTACCTCCTCCGGGACGGGTTTGTTAATGGGCCGGGCCATAGTGAGGGCTATTTTGCGAGGATCGCAGCACCCACATTACTATCTGTGGCGACTTGTTATTCAAGTTTTACCGAATGACTTAGTGCCAGGTCGGGGTTTTCATGTTGTATATGCCTGCCGAAAGATTCCTTGAATGCAAAGGCTGAGAATGATGTTAAATTACGTCTTCCTAATCATGTTACGTTCAGTATTTCTATTTAAATCCACCATAGTTCTGATGAGGTTGTGCAAGATTTTCATACTCAGGCGACACTTCGTGAGCTTTATATCCACTGCCCATTACCTGCCCCAATAACCAATTCCTTTAGATTTAAATTCTGCGGAATTAAATTAAAAGTTACCCTATCCAGAAAAGTAATGAAAAAAGAAAGAAAATGGCTTATTTTACATGAAAGCAATGAAACGGAGGTTGCATCTGGCGTGCTTTGCTTCTACCAGATAGATATTACAATAATTCTGGTTCTCATGTATTGTGAAAGGTTCAATTTTCTTTCATGCCTATTCGGAAAATATATTCTTCTCATAATTTATCTTTCCTATAAATTAGAAGTCTGCTATTTAAACTCATTATTCCATACGAAACATTTGTTGTAAAAAATGTAAAAAAAAACCATTATAATTGTAGTAAAACATTCAAATTATAGAATACTGCTACTATGCAACTCCATAAACACGAAAAAAAAATTCTAATTTAAGAATGGTGCAATTTATCAACTACGACATTGACTCCTGTTTATTTTCAGATGGCTACCAGGTAAACGAAATCATTGTAATCATGTATTGTGAAAGGTTAAATTTTCTTTCATGCCTATTCGGAAAATATATTCTTCTCGTAATTTATCTTTCCTATAAGTTAGAAGTCCGCTATTTATAAACTCCATACATTTATTCCATACACAACATTTGTTGTAAAAAATGTAAAAACAGCAACAACAATTATAATTGTACGTAGTAAAACATTTAAATAATAGAATACGGCGACTTTGTATCTCCATAAAGACGAAACAAAATTCTAATTTAAGAATGGCGCAATTTATGAACTACGACATTGACTCTTGTTTACTTTCAGATGGCTACCAGGTAAACGAAATCAACATAAAAACTCCCGAGATAGTCACCGGAACAGGCGTCATTCACTTGATAGATCAAGTTTTACTGGAAGACTCCGATTTAAGATTTTTCCAAACACTCGATAACTCAGTAAATGGTGAGTTGTTTCCTACATATTTTCTTTGGTTTTCTCTTCTGTTGATTTATCCAATGTCATTTAGTCGCCACTTAACAGACAATACAGGGTCATCGAAAAAGAATGCCGGGATTTTGCAACCTTATTAAAAATTAATTTATAGAAGTACGGAAATAATTCTTGCGTTGAAATATTGTGAAAGAATGTAAGTTTTTCCTCCGCAGCCGACGGATACCCACCAGTAAGTTCGTGGTTCTCCAAAAGTGAACGTTTGGTGTGGCTTGCTGTACGATCGCGTTGTTGGCCTTTCTTCTTCACAGAGACCAGCATAACCGGAAACATTTATCAGGATTTGCTGGAAATTTATGTCTTTCCACAAATTGATGATTTGGAAACTGTAACTGGGAATAGCATCGTTTTCATGCAGGACGGAGCTACTCCTCATTTCTCCCTATCTGGGCGAGAAGCCTTAACCCTTTCCGGCACAAGGCATTAAATTTTTTTTAATATGATGAAAAAACATCATGAATGGGCTTAGTTTATAGTTTAGACATAGAATTTACAAAAAATCCCACCTCTTTCTGAGGAGGGATCGTTGTCCCTCATATGAGGAACCCCTTTGGACACAGCCATCTTGATACGCTCAAAAAATAATGTTAAATCTTACACAAAATCATGAATTAAAACTTCAAAAATATTGGAGGAAAATTGTCGAGTTAATTTGCTAAAATTGTAAAGGTCAAGAACTCAAAAAAAATTTCTGTCTCTGAGTTAAGAAATTTGGGCATTTTAAATCTATAATTTTTCCGAAATGAAAGCGAAATTTCATTGTGCTGCCATCTACATTCTAAAAGGAGAACTATCAGCTGACTTTCCTACAATTTTCCGGGTTTCAAAGTGGAAACGGATTTTTTTTTAGAAAATTTTAAAGTACGTGTCCTCTTTTGCGACCACTCTGCCGGAAAAGGTTAAATGAGAGGTTCCCCAAATTATGGATTGGACGAGATGGCCCAATTCCGTGGCCTGCATGAAGTCCCGATCTTACACCTCTGGATTTCTTCTTCTGGGGATACATTAGGAACATTGTGTACAGTGAAAACATTACTGATATCAGCCACCAAAAACGTCGAATCATAGCCGCAATTGAAACTGTAACTCCACAGATCCTTCACAACACATAGAGGGAGATTGACTGTCGTCTTGATGTCTGTCGCTCGACTAATGGTGCACATATCGAAACGTATTGAAATGGGTATAAAACTGTGTACTTTTCTTATTATTTTAGTACCAAATTTAGGGTCATATGTGTTTATTAATTTGCATAATAAAATTTTGTAATCCCGGCATTCTTTTTCGATGACCCTGTACTGTATGTTTTCAGCTATAGATCAAGTACATGCAGTGGCAGCTCGTCGGCTTAGAAACAAGGAGAGCTGCAAAAAAATGGTAGATCTTTAAGTAGGCCAAATTTTTTATTCCAAAGCCAGATAAAAAATTTCCTGCTTTTCAAGCAAATTAAATAACTAGCGTATGACATTTACTACTAGTTTTATTAATAGAAAGTTAAGTAAATGTTTATGTGACGATTCTGCGGACGAAAAAAGTCAGAGCTCCACATATACTCTCCTACTCGCGAAGTTCACTCAATAACACTCCTCCAAAAATGAATATCTTCTTCAAAAGAAATCTAACCTTCTATCAAAAGAAATCGAATATTCAGTGAACCAGATGTGTTTCTGTCGATGCAACACGAACCGAAACCAAAGCGCATAAACAGCCAATGAGATTGCCACTTTGTGTGGGAGTGAGATAAAAAAAGAAAAAGAAATTAAAAATAGCGTCTCTTTCTCATTCAGTTGGCTCCGTGCCAGCCAGAGCTGTTCAGTCTTGCAGCCCATAGCCCGTCTAAGTTGAAGGCAGAAATGGTTGCTTTTTCTCTCCAGATTTTCTGCTCAGTGAACGGATTTAGAGGGAAGAGTGCTTTGCAGCTCAGACTTGGGTCTCTTTTCGTTTGGATTCATTTTATGCCTTTTTTTCAATTTTTTATTACTTTTTTCCCCTTTTAGTAAGTCATTGAACTCTGAGAGTGGAAAAGTAAGCAAATAAGATTAAAAACGAAAAATACAAGTTTAAAAAATAATTTCAGAATAGTGCTGCAGCTCTGCAACCCTAATGGACGAGCTGCCTCTGAGTACATATGTACAGTAATATACAGTAATACATAAGAAAAGTAATATACAGTAATACATAAGAAAAGCAATATACAGTAATACATAAGAAAAGTAATATACAGTAATACATAAGAAAAGTANTATACAGTAATACATATGTATAGTAATACATAAGAAAAGTAATATATAGTAATACATATATATAGTAATACATAAGAAAAGTAATATACAGTAATACATATGTACAGTAACAGAATATAGTGAAACCTCTCTACAACGACCACAACTCCCAGGTAAATTGGCCGCTCTAAAGGGGTTTCTTGTTTAGAAGTATAAAATACAGATTTAAACAAATCCTAATTTTTTATGTCTGATAAAACGAATTTTAACACATTCGTCGCTACGGACGAGATATCTCGTCCTTCAAGAATCTTCGCTGCGCGCTAGAATTCGACTTGCATAACAAATTTATTAAGTTAAACACGTTAATAGATGTCCGCAGAATGAGTTCACCTCTTTCTTCTTGATTTATAAATTGTCTAGAGCGAACACGGATACTTTTTCTCTTCCTTGGAGCTTGCATCTAATTTGCCCATAGCGATGAATGTGTTAAGAATCATTTAATCCGAAAGTTACTTTCTTTCAATTTCGTTTTTCCTTATTGGAAAAATAAATCCCTTATCGATTCGTCGTCAGCTGTTAAGGTATGGGCAATAATATCATCTATTTTTCCTAAAGTCTGTTGAGCTGTAAGTTTATTTGTAGATGATCCCAACCCATATCAGCTGCTTCTTTGTCAGAGTCCGCAACAGCCCCAGAAAGGCGGAAATGAACTCATGAATGCCTACTCCTGCTAGAAGCCGAAGTTCACTTTTCACATTGGGAAAGGCAGTGGCGAATCCAGGGGGGCCTATCGGGCTGCAGCCCCCCCCCCCGAGCTAAACCAGAATTCTTGATTTTATTTAAAATCACTACAACTATTTGTTTTTAATTTCCCTTTTAAAAAAATAATAGAAAGGTGACAACGTTGCTTTCTGGCTTGACAGGCACGAAAATTGTCCTACTTTTGTAGTCATTCCACTCGTACTTGTAGCGCTGACGCGGTCGAAAACATTTTTTGCCCAGTTATTTCATTGTATTTTTTATTAAATTATCGAAATTATTGTAGTGTTCGTTATGAATCTTAGTGTCAGGTGAGTGAAGTCTGTAAAGTTAAAGTGTTTTGGTTTACATAAGCCGTGAGGTTTGACATTCCTCATGACGATACAAAAATTTTAAGACCTCAGCCCACCACCCCAGACCCGTATTCTGGATTCGCCACTGGGGAAAGGAATGATTGATTTCTATCTGATTTCCGGTGTTGGTTTTGAATGCATGAGTTTTTTTTTCTTTCTTTTTTCCTCTCGTTCCTTTTTTTCTGCTCTAGGCCCAAGGTCAAAGAGGCGAAAGGAGGGGTCACTCAGAGGGATTTGAGGATCCGTTCTTTTATTTTAACAATATGTCTGTGGGCCAAAAATTCTGTGCCAAACAGAAGTAGCTGTTGAGTTGCGTTACTGACTGCTATACCGGACAAACCAACTCAGTGCATGTTTTTTGTCGAATTATTCTTCTGTTTTGCCAGCTGATTTTGGCTTGTTTGATCTATTTACAACTTATTTTCTTTTGCCAACATATTAGAAAGATAGCCTATTTTTAATGTGAAATATTTGCTCTAATGACAACTTTTCGACTTCTTGTAACAAGTTGCCTTTGGCAACCAATGTGACGAAATGTCCGGCATACCTAGGGTTACTATACGTCCGGATTTCGTCCGGACAGTCCGAATTTCAAGTTCACGTCCGGATCTTCAAAATGCTTGGATTTACGCCAGTGAATGTGGTGAGAGAGGAATTTGGTTGTAATAGGGAAAATCTTACGTATTCAAAAAAACTGACGGCATTCCGCCAATAAACGAAAATTCATTGCTTACATCCATTGTTGACGAGAAAGTGGATGAGCCTCCTTATCCAGACCCCGGTTCAAACTGAAAATGAAAAGTTTTGACAGTTTAATTCTGTTTTACAATTAATTTAATATAATTTTGAATTATCAAACATCAGTAAAAATTATATCTTCTTTGCATTCTGACGTCTTGAATTTTTTTAACTTCCTCAAGCTCTGTGCTAGTGTTATGAAAGAGGACAGCTTTTAGAATTTTGAAGCCCCCCCCAAAGACCCTTCAATCCCTGTTAGATTTATAACCACTTCAATTTGTGAAAAATGCCTGTGTTAAAAGATTCAGAGTCCTTTGGATAGAATGAAGCAGGTTTTATTTACAGCATGGTCTATCATACATGAAAAGCAGAATCACAGTAAGTATAAAATGAAAGTCACTTCTATATATAGATTTTCAAGAGGATTGAAAAGATAAAAAGGCAGCCAGTGGGGATTCGTAATGATACAGTGAAGTAGCGAATAGAAAACATTAATATGACAACCAATGAGCTCTATTTAAAAAGGCGTGAGGTTTTCTGAAACTTAGTGATGTAATGTGCGAATACTCTATTCTAACAATCCCCCCTCCTCGTGTCCGGATTTCAACCAAAAAAATTATGGTAACCCTAGATATACCGGACATATCATAACTTTCTTGATTTCTCACCTACAAGCTTGAAATTTCATTTATAAGATACCCTTTGCAGTAAGTAGCACATAGTGTACTAAAGGGAAAAAATTCACTTAAATATTTCTTAATTCCAAATGAAAGGGTTAATAATATATAATATTTTAATATGCAATCCTCTTTCGGATATTGCAGGCCAAGGCGACTCATTTTCTACCAATCAACAACCACCAACAGGTCAGATTCAGCCATTCCAACAGCCGGGTACTGGAACCCAGCCTGGTTCCAGGCAGCCTTTTGTTGGAGGACAACGATTACAACCTGGGCAGCCTCAAATAACAGGTCTGATGCCTCCGTCGCGTCAGCAAATCGGATCAAGGCCTCCTACTGGTCAACGAACCACTTTAAGACCAACTGGTGGGCAAGCTCAAGTTTCTGGTCAAACGCCATTTGGAGGACAACGTAATCCTCAACCTCAGACGCCTGGTCAACCGACGCTTGGTGGTCAACGTAATCCTCAACCTCAGACTCCTGGTCAAACATCGCTTGGTGGACAACGTAATCCACAACCTCAGACTTCTGGTCAAACATCTTTTGGTGGAAAACTTCCAACCAGAGGTCAGTCCACGTTCACTGGGCAGAGACAACCGTCCTTCCAGCCACAAAATCTTCCAGGGGGTAATGTTGGAGCTGGTCAGCAGGCTAATGTTGCAGACCTAGCCAGATCTATGGGATTAAATCGTTTCGCAGATTGGATGACTAACACAGGGCTCTTGGAAAAAGTTCACGATGGAGGTAATTGCTATTCTTTTAAATATTTCTCTGTCACTAAGTAGTGTGATCGAATAATTGTATGAAATATTTAATTGCTTTCCTGCATCAGTGATCCTAACTATGTTCTAGCGGTTTTTCATGCACTCATATCTTCAATAAAATAGCACAACTTAATTAGAAATAGTATAACTTTACACTGCGCAATAATGCATATTTGAATCCCTTTTATCATTGTTATTGTCTTCTTTATCATTGTCTTCTTTTAAAACTCATTTTAAATAAATTATTTATAAGTATAATAATTAATTATAATAAGTAAATTATTTTTAAAATCAATGATTTACATATAACATTTTTACAGTGAAGAAGGAAACTTTAATTAAATAAAAAAATTGTGATTTAAATTGAATAATTTTAACTACAAAATTTAATTTCGAAATTTATTTTTTTATTATTTTTAGTGTACACAGAACTGAATAAATTGTCACTTAACAAGCAACATCACCCATCTTAATTTTTTGAAATTTCAAAGAGAGAAGATTCAAACGAATTTTTCGCAACCAATAACAAATATTTCTAAATTGTTTTTCACGTCTGGTTGGAACATGTGGTCTCATGTTTATAGTAGATCTTAGAAAGATCTAGAAATATTCGTTATTGGTTGCGAAAAATTCATTTGAATCTTCCTCTTTGAAATTTCAAAAAATTGAGATAGGTGGTGTTGCTTGTTAAACGACGAAATGCTGGTCAAAAGATTTTAAAAAACGTAGTGTAGATTAAAATTTAAATTCATACAATTAGCTTTAATGAATATACAAAAGCTATGATTCACAAAAAGTTAGTTCTTCTAGGATGTATTAAAATTAATGTTTTAATTCACTAAATGTAAAGCAAATAACTGAAAAAGAATCTTACACCATGCATTAAATTTTGCGATATATTCCTACAAGCATATAAAACAATAGTCCTCGGGTTTTTCTCTATGAATACAGAATTATCTACTTTTTACTTATGAAGTATAAATATCTAGTAAAATTTGAGCTATGTGACTGCTCTGACTCACGAAATTGCATATTCTAATTTGGAATTTACTTTACCAAGGAGTGTACACCGTTTTTGCTCCCACCGACGAAGCCATCAACGCCCTACCCCAGGACATGGTCTACTCCATTGACACCAATCCAGAACAGACGAAGCCTCTACTACAGTACCACGTAGTACCACAAAGGATCAACCTGAACTCTTTGACCAACGACGAAACCTCCGGAACTTTGCTGCAAGGAAAGACGCTCAGATTCAACGTCTACTCCAGTGTACAGCCCGACTGCAAACAGGTTAGGAGCCGCTATTCTTTCAAACCATCATTATTGTTCAATCATTTCCTTCATATAAGAAATTAGGGAGAGATGTTATTCCTTTCAAACCATCATTATTGTTCAATCATTTCCTTCATATAAGAAATTAAGAAGATATATTATTTCTTTCAAACCATCATTATTGTTCAATCAATTCCTTCATATATGAAATTAAGAAGAGATATTATTTCTTTCAAACCATCATTATTGTTCAATCATTTCCTTCATATATGAAATTAGGGAGAGATGTTATTTCTTTCAAACCATCATTATTGCTCATTCATTTCCTTCATATATGAAATTAAGAAGAGATATTACGGAAAATATTTTTTTAATCATTGATATCTTTTCACCGCTTGGAAACTTTTAATCGCCGAACCCAGTGAATTTCTAGCATCTGGAGCCCAATTTTCCATATCAGTTTTAGTCACATCCTCTTCTAATGATATATCTGTCAGTTTTTAATCTCCTTTCGAGTTAGTTTCGGAATTTTAAATACCCCATACCCTATATTTACCAAATGTTAATAGTGACATTTTATACTAATAAAATGTATCTTTTGCGTCCAAATTATCTATTTTGATTTTAATAATTAGTTTTCAATTTTTTTTACTTTCGCGTATACGACGTATACAGGGTGCCCACTAAAGTTTTTACCACCCTTTTAACTACCGAATGGCTGAAGCTATCTTCATAAGAGTGGTGTCTAGGCATGGTAAAGTGACTATGCGCTACTGGATGAAACCACTTACAGCGCCACCTGGTAGCAAACGGTGGAGTTAGCTTTATTATCTCTAAAATGGTACGAGATAGAGGAAAAAAGTGAATTGCAAAGTTGTAGAGCATCATCGATCTAGTACAAAAAGATACCTTAGGGTCATGAATGCTAAAAACAGAACGCTTAGAATGAACATTTGTTTATCCGCATTTTCCGAAATTATGACGTCGCAGACATGGACAAAAGGAGAAAATATTATTTTTCGGACAGAAAAAAATGACCCCATTATACTTTTTCCTGTGGGAATAACTCAAACAACAGGTGTATGCTCGTTTTTTGTCCGAAAGATAATCTTTTCTTCTTTCGTTCAAGTTTCGTGACGTCACAATTTCGGAAGCCAGAAAAAACAAATGTGCGTACTGTTTTTAGCATTCATGACAATAAGGTGTCTCTTTGTACTAAATTGATGATTCTCTACAACTTTGTAATTCACTTTTTCCCTCTATCTCGTGCCGTTTTAGAGATAATAACGCTTAGTCCACCGTTTTCCACCAGGTGGCGCTGTCACCTGGTTTCATCTAGTAGCGCATAGTCACATTACCATGCTTAGACACAACTCTTATGACGATAGCTGCAGCCATTCGGTAGTTAAAAGGGTGGTAAGGGACTTGAGTGGGCACCCTGTGTAAAAAGAGAGTATTATCTTGAGAATTCTTTGAATTTCCAAGTTTCCGACCTTCGAAATAAGAAAAACACATAATAAAACTTATGTTTGTGTGACTGTCTGTTCGTCTATGTATGTGAACACGATAACTCGAAAACGAAACGAGCTAAACAGATTAAATTTAGTATGTGATCTTTACACCACAATTATATATATCTGCCAAATCTTGATTACAATCCTTCAATCAGGAAAACGCCTGTTTGACTGTGTGTGTGTGAACACGGTAACTCAACCCAACCATGGTAACTTGAATCCAAAACGTTTTGAAATTCTAGGAATTCATTTGGCATTTCTCAATACTTGTTGCCATTTTAAATTCATAATTTCGAGTTGAATTGACTGCTATATATAACACCACTTCATGTCCCCTTATCTGGAATCATTATGATTCTTTTTAATCAGTTTAGATGGATATGAAGTGGAAGAATATAAAAAAAAGCAATTTAGCAATCTAAGAAAAAGAAAAATTTGAAATAATTAAATAATTAAAACAAGGAAACTTAAATAATAGCAGAAGTATCCATAGTATTGCTAGAAGAGTCTCTACCAGTAGAAGAGTCCTTGATATCACTAGAAAGACTTAATTGATTTTTTTAGCAATCTAAAGAAAAATTTGAAATAAATTAAAGAACTAAAACAAGGAAACTTAAATAATAGCAGAAGTATTCATAATATTGCTAGAAGAGTCCTTGATATCACTAGAAAGACTTTCTTGACTTTTTTATCTTGATCCTGTCCTTTTTTTATGTTGATTACTGAACTTCGTACTCAATGAAAGAATGAAGTAGAAGAGCGCAGTTGGCAGATCTGATTTTTAAGGATCTGGACTGAAGAGCTGACTGTTGGCAAGCATAAACATAACAATATTGTAGATTTTGTTTGCTGATTACCAGCAACTTGGCGTAACCAAGCATGAATAAGATAAGACGCAGATTGCCTTAGATATATATAGGAAATATTGATCTTCATTTCGGCCGGAGCCTGTAGGAAAATTATTATCTCATGGACATTCTAAGGGAAAATGCACCAAAGATAAAGGAGAAGAAACAGCCGTTAAAAACTAAATTATTTATTAATAAAATATGATATGAGAAAGGTATTTACACGTATGATTATTTACAGGTATGACGAGAGAGATTTAGGGTTTGTTACTTACTTAAGTTAAATATCAACTTACACCACGTTTAAAGGTTAGTTACAGAAGGTAGGTAAGTAGGTAGATAGCCATCGCCCTTCGCCGCCGTGCTAGAAGGGAAGAAACCCCCGTAGCTCGTTATGCTCACCAACCTATCGCATGTCCGTTCTTCTTGATTTCAAAAAGCCATCTCCCCTGATGCAAACATTACACTTGGTTTTAACGGAGAGTTTACACCTACGCATCACGTGATTAGCACCCTGAGAAAGCGTGATCGTTATCTGTCGATATCTTTCCGCTGACACAACAATATTCAAATGAGCTTGTACGGAAAGTGAAAAAGTATTATTAGGAAGGAATTAAACGCTTTTAAGCTAGACGGGAAATATACAATTCCTACATGTATAGACTGCCATATATAGAAATCTCAAAACAGAATTCAAAGAGTTCCTAGAATTAAGAAGCGAAATATGGTTAAATATAATATGGTTATAATTATTGCTTTTTCCGTTTCAGCTGGTGACAGCCGCCGGTGCGCCGATTGGAGATGCTCTGGCCACCATGGGATCCGTGCAGGTGATACCGATAACACAGGTTCTCTACCAACCCACTGGCAACTTGCTCAACATCGTCGAAGCCTCGCCCATTCTCCAGCAGCTCTCGCAAGCCCTCAAGGCAGCAAGTCTCAACTGGGTCATTTCAGGTAGAATTATTTTTCATAGATTCCGTTTCGTATTCCAACATTTTTCTCTCTATATATCAAAAACCAATATTTAATTAGCATTTGATAGATTTTGAGCATGTGGAAGAGATACGGAGTAATATGGACGAGTTTTCTTGTTTGTTTATTTTGGATTCACGGACCGTTTTCCGGTAACCCTCCTATTTAAGCAATCGCCAAATCCATTTGGAAACTGTATCAAGCGCCAAGCCCGAATCAGTTCTTTCTTTAGTACACAAAGTGTTGAATTCCGTGTTCTTTGAATTAGTGTAATCCTTTCTTTTTAAACCTGTTAAAAAAAGATCTTAAAGCATTTAAATTCTAAATGGAACTATTGGAATTAGCTAAATCGTTTGATTAAAAATTTAACCGTCAGTGATTATCTAAATCGTATGGTTAAAACTTTAACCGCCAAACAAACCTTGAAAATCGACAAAAACGCGATAAAGAATAATTTTGGCAAACTTTCCACAAAATTAGCTCTTATTTTAAGTAAACATTGAGCGCTACAACAATAGAAACATTGAATT
Source organism: Araneus ventricosus (assembly GCA_013235015.1). Taxonomy (NCBI): domain Eukaryota; kingdom Metazoa; phylum Arthropoda; class Arachnida; order Araneae; family Araneidae; genus Araneus; species Araneus ventricosus. Next base: position 18,261 of record BGPR01004162.1, on the reverse strand, counting down.
TAATATTTTCAAAATATTCTTAAGGCATAACATTGAAAACCCCCACTTTAAACATTAATTAATATCTTCAAACAGAGTGTTGAAATTTTGAAGATTCCCATTGACTTAACATTATCACCGGAAGTTGATGGGCCCGGCAGAAAACCTACTTTACCTCAAATAAACAAAACATTTCTGTTTTGTTTTCACTCGTCCATATACAGTATCTGCACAATGTTAGCATTTCTGTAATTGATGCACATGACTAGACATAACCTAGTCGGACGTTATATGGATGGTCGAAAAGGCGCCAAATTTCGTGTGCCATAATCCCGGAGACTTGGTTTATATTTAGTTTATCGAATCTTTCCACTTGTCGAAATATATAAATGCAAGAAATTCGGGGATTTGCTTGTCAAAAACCAGCATGAGATTGCTGCATCACCATTACATCCACAAGTAGTGTGTGATATGCCATATTCAGCTTAAGAATTATTGGACCTATGGTTTTCGACACTGTATGGACAGCATCACACATGTCTTGATTTCTGACAAATTCGTGCGGCGTGTTATACAACTAACTTCCGCATTCCAATTGTTTTCATAGACCTGAATGAAAGCTTCTTCCTCAACCGCTTCATATCTGAAATGCTGAGTTCCTCCAAGATTTTCCAACATAAGATAATGAATTTCTTTTCTGGGATCTATAGATGGTGTGGATTTATGTATTTAATATATTGCTCTTATGTTGCAATCGTAAAAGGGCAACATTTAAGTTGTAATCAAGGAAGACGTGAAGAAAATGGCGGGCACTTTTGACACTTGCTTTAATTCCCATCAAAATAACGTAATCCAGAGTCGAGTGCCTTGCTGCTATAATACGTTCCTCACTGGAGTCTATTGTCTCCAAAATTTTTAACCCTTTTTTAATTGGACGAGACCTTTGACCAAGCTTTCAGTTATCATTTGCTTTTTCTGATGGATCTGAGGTATCGGCTGCTGTAGTAGTGATTCGATATCCCTGTACGCTCATCAACTATCAGCTCTTTGCTATGCGAGTCTAACAGCTTATTTACATCATTACGCTCATATTCTAAATGTAAAGCTGCCTGGCAAGATCGACAACTTCCTCTATTACATGAGTGACTTGATCAGTTCCTGGCGTTGTTCCTGAATCACTTTTGTAAAAAAAACGGAAAAAAATTCTTCTTCATTTCTGTTATTTGTCTTTATTTCAGAGGTTGAATTTGTATCATATTCTAAAATAGGAAATTTGAAGCTGGATGGAAAAATCTGGAACCACGTAACTTTGAATTATCGCAAGTCGAGGTATTATTGTACAAGATCTCTCAATTATGATCACCCCTATCTTTGAGGTACACCTGTATCTCAAAGAGGAAGGTGGTACCTTTGAGCCCACATGTAATTTCAAACCGGAACGTCACTCACATAAATTGAATCAACCTATTCTCAAAACCTTCCTAGTCGCCTTTGTAAAACCGAAAGTGAGAATATTTATTTTTGCACATTGCTGGCACATTTTTTAATTCAAATAACCTATATCCTTATTCTCTTTTTTCCAGGAAAGGAATTTCCTTCCTTTCCAAGCAGATCTTACATAAATAATCTTATTTTTGTAGAGAAAAATGAAGGGATATTTATATATACTCATTAAATTTCCTCACTCACGTGAGAGAATAATGCCGCTACTTTTATTTAATTGAAATCTTGACACAGAGCAGCGCTTCGCCTTGCAACCCTCTGGCAGTGTTGATAGCGGGTGCCAGCGAAGTAATGAACAGGAAATTGGAGTCTTCACCTGCCGCATTGCGATTATGATGTCACGGAGGAAACTGAATGCTGTTCTCTTCGTTTCAGGATCGGGACCCCTGACCTTCTTCGCTCCCAGTGACACGGCCTTCCAGTCTCTCACCCCCGAACAAAGGAAGAATCTCATCGAGGACAAGCAGGCCTTCACAGGTGGGTCTTCCTTCCTTCCTTGTTTTGGTTTGAGAATCTTTGAAAGGTGCGAGTTTGAGCGCAAGTAAATGAATTAACTTAAATCGAGTAGTGGAAACTCTTCAGTTTAACCGATGCTGAAATATTTCCTGACAATTTAGTGTAATGTTTTTTTAAACTTCTCTGTAGGTTGGGGGGTACCTGTAGGGAAAACATGACACTGTTTATCCCTGACGCGTTCATTGGTTTCGCAGGGAAACCACACATTGACATTTTTTTACTGCGCATGGGCGAAACGTAGCGTGATTTCTCTTTCATAACTTAAGAGCCAGATATATTGGCCAACTTTTATAAAAATTCCGGTTCGATACCGTTAGTATTCACAAAGATATCGGCATTGCAAGAGCTAAATAGCTTTTGACCTCTAAGAGAAACTAAATGATGAGGGTTCTTGCACAAATTGATGTTTTTTAAATTGAATCTTCGAAAGTAATATTTCAAGCTCACGTCCGGACTAATGTCCGAATCTTCAAAATGTCCGGATTTACGCCAGTGAATGCGACGAGAGAGAAATCTGGATGTAATTGAGAGAATCTGACGTATTCGTAAAAGCTGCGTCATTCTGTCAGTGAAAGAAAATCCACTGTTTTCACTGTTTCCATCCATTGTGGATGTAAAAGTGGATGAACCCCCTTACCCAACCCCCAGTTCAACTTCAGATCAAAAGCTTTGGCAGTTTTATTTTAATTCTGTATTTCATTACTATAATTTTGAACTACCAAGCATTAATAAAAACCAGGGGCGGCCCGAGGCCCGGGCAACTGCCCGTGGCGCGGCAATGGCGCCAAAGCGGGAGTGTGAAGAAAAAAATGGTATAATAAACTTGAGAAATAAATTCATATATTTTTAAAATAAATTTATTGAATACATAATTTTTGCCCTCTCTCTCTCTTCAATGACCTCTATATAATCTTAAATGTATCTGAAGTTTAAAAATTCTCACCATAGTAGTATCAAGTCATATTTACAAGTAAATCACGCATATTTCTAAATAAAATTTTGTTTGAAATTTAGAATATGGGCATTATAAAATTTAAAAAAACTTTGGATGGTGGGGAGGGCACCATATTGTTGCCTTGCCCAGTTGGTAAAATTAGCTCGGGCCGCTTCTGATAAAAACTGTATATTTTTTGCATTCTGACTTTTTAAATTTTTTTTCCACTTACTCAAACTCCGCTAGTGTTATGAAAGAGAATCGTCGGCAGCATTTAGAATTTTATGCTATTTTTTGACCCTTTTCAAAGACCTTTCACCCCTCCGTGTATCCAGTTTTAAACTAAAAAAATTATGGTAACCCTAAATATACCCCATTTCCGCTCAAAACTTATCAGCGTTCTTTGACACTATGTGTTTGAGTAGATTCATGAAATTTGAACATTTCACTTGTCGGTGTCAGTAGATATACAAGGCGCCCACGGTAATCGTAGTCCAAAATAGCTGATTTCTGAACCGCTCGAGGTATGTATTACTTCATATTTATTTATTTATTATTGAACATGACATACTCCTCTTGCACCACAAATGCACAGCACGAGGCTTACAGAAGTAAGTATATAAAACAATTCAGTCTTAGAAAGACAATTCTTTATACATACACAAAAAAGTTAAAGTAAAGAATAATAAAAGGAGGGGAAAAAACAAATAATGCAAAATAATGAAATGAAGTAGATAAAACAGAGTAAAAATAATAAAATAATAATGGCAAGAAAATAATAACAACAAATCGTACTGAACTCCACCAAGAAATGAAAATCAAAATTTCAATAACCAAGGGATCAAAATTATACAAAAGTACAAGGTACAAAATGCCTTCCGGGAAAAAAGAAAGAAAAATATATGCAAAAAAAGTTGGTGGATGCATAAAAAAAACAAGACAGAGAAGAAGAAGACAAGCACCATATTAGCCCAATTAAGCAAAACAGTTTTACAAAAGGTGCATTAATTATTCTAATCAATAGGAAAAACATAATTTATAATTACAAATGTGGACAAATTCTGTAAAAGATAAGAAAGAGGACTTTGTGTAGATCAATGAAATCAGGGCGACAGGCCAGTCCTTTTCTGAAACGCCAAATTTTTTTCTGTAAAATTTTCCGGCAAACCTGGATCAGCGAAAAATAATATGCTCTACGTTCTGAATTTCTCTTGCAGAAGTCACACACGTCACTAGTCTGTCGATGGAACTTCTTTAAATATTCCCCAAAATTTCCCTGCCCAGTAAGGAACTGAGTCACTTTAAAAGAGCAGAAGAAAGAATTTCGTTCAAGCCTGTATTTCACAGCTTTTTTGTGTGGCTGGCTTTTGAAAAAGAAGCATACTCCTCTTCCCACTGTCCTAGGAGCTTTATACTTCATATTGGAAAAATTATTTAAATGACTTCAAGAATTATATTCTATGCCGTTAGTGTCAATAAATGTGGGATTCCGTTCAATTAAACAAAATGCCCACGGAAGTGTTACCTTTAAGGGGTAAATAGATCGGGTTTATGTCTAGGGGATTTAAGGGTTTTTACTACATTAAATTTAGAACAAAATATTACATAAAATAAATGAGTAGACTTCAAGTTAAATACAAAAACATTTATTAAAGTACTATAGGAAGAATTTACAGGGGGGAAATGTATATACACAAAAAGTTAACGAGAGTGTTGAGAATTTACATGAAGTCATATTTACTAGGTGAGCTAGATTAAAGAGGGATAGATGATAAGGGTTAAGAGTATTACGGTATAGAGATTAGAGAGCCATAAGGAAAGTGAGCCTAGTGGGAAAATCGGCAGCTTAACTGCGCCAAGACTGATCTGACAACAGAGTAATTTAGAGAGGTATTTACATTTTGGCTGCCTGCGGTGTGCTGCTTGCTCTCAGCGTGCAGTCTGGTTTTGTTAGGAAAAAAGAGGGCGCTGCTCGTAGTTCGTACAGAGCAGAACTGTGGTTCCATCCATCGCCAAAAAAAATTAATCTAGCTCTTACATTTTTCTTTATACATTTTTCTTATACTTTACGGCTAATATTCTACATAAATATACTGCTGAAAAAATTACGAAATTTTAAATTTTTATACAGTCTTACTGTCTTATTAATCATTATTGGGATGACGATGACGCGAATGTAATGACGTCACCTGCCGGAAGGAATCGGATTGTACAAATGCATGCTGAAAATGAAAGCATATAACGTCACCTGCCACGGGGAAGGTCACGCACCAGCCAATGAAATAGCAACAATGCATTCCGGAGAAACTCTGGCTGTTAAAACTCGCTAGCAAAAAAACTGATAGAACTGACCAGGGAAAAATTAATTTCAAAAAAAGATATTTTAACCGTTCTTGTTTTAAATCCGAAAGAAACGTTCCAGTTATAAGCTGAAAAAAAATGAAAATTATAGAAATGCTAGAACGTCAGATGCAAAAATTTGAAGAAATCCTTATTAAAAATTACCATAAAAAAGATTATTTTTCAAAAAATTTTCAAAATTCAATAAATTACGTTAGAAATTGAAAACTCACTTCATTAGAACGGAAATCGTGTGCTCTTTCCGATGTTTTATCTATTTTCTTCGTAAAATTATTCAAAACCATTCTATTGAGAAATTAGTGCGAAAAATGCCTCAGAACATCACAAAATACTAAATAAAAAAGTTTCAAGATAAAATTTTAAAATCCTGGCTTCGAGGTGCATTGAGTCACCATTAAGAATACCTGTGTGCCAACTTTCAAGGCTGTAAGTGCGGTAGATTCGTCTTGACATTGCACGCACGCACACACTCACACACACACACAAACATTGCCTTTTATAAGTACAGTATACTCTCTATTATCCGGTTTGCGGATTATCCGTGCTCATTCCGGACTCACAAAAAAATTTAAAGAGACACATTTTCACGCTTATCACGCATGTAAAATCGATTTTGATGTTCAATCGAGAGATTCATTCCGTGAAACTAGTGAGGCGTCACGGCGGAGGCTAAATAATAGATTTTTTCTTTCTTCCTTCACGTGCAATCTCTACCGGTTGAACTCCTAATTTTCCGAGAAATGAATCATCCACTTCCTGCTAGCTCATTCTCGTAGGAACACGCTTCTCCCTGACACGTCATTCTTTAACTTCTTCGTCTTCTTTCACTTTCGCACGTGTTCCTTTAGTTTTTGCGTTAGTAGCGTGAAATTTTTTACTGGTAAAGATGAGTGGTGTGAAACCAAAACGAAACGTTTTAAATATTAAACAAAAACTTGATAATGGAGAATCAACCCGTACTGATACAGAAGGTGTGCTAAATGAGAGAAATACAATTTCTCATTCTGCTGCTCTACATTCTGTGGAAACTTTGTTAGATTATATGGGACAAAAAGGATTTGATTACGGTGACATTATTGCGGTTCGTAAAATATGTATTGATATACGACAACATATGAACAAAGAGCATTATCGAATTTTTTAAGCAGTAAATGTTAAAAGAAAAATTCCTAGTTTGATGTTATACAGCATATATTGATCTTTTCTTTAATAAAAAGGAGTTTTCGGATTATCCTGGTTTTTCTATTGTCCTTGCGATCCCTCCCGGTGATTAACCCGGGTAATAGGGAGTGCACTGTATAGATTAGCAAAATATTCTTGACGCACTAACATTTTAAACAAAAAAAAGTTTCACTCTTCTGCCACGAAAACTCACCGCCTTATGAGCTTAGAATACCACTATTTTAGACCATTTTTTACCTTTCCCGCCTCGAGGAAGATCCACAAATCAGCAGGCTCCACGTTTTCTCGAGGCGGATGACTTAATAATGAATTAGGGATGGCGGTTATTGCAAAAAAAAAAAAAAAACAGTTTTCGGTTAAACCGGTTTTTTTCACCTGCGGTTAAAACCGCTCAAAATAACCGGTTTTTGAAAAAAACTTTTTTTAAAAACAACGTTTGTGGACAGAATTTTTTAATAATAATAATATACAATAAGTAAGTATTAATACTATAATTAATTAATGTAATAATAAATGATTATAAATAAGTAATTAATACAATATGTAATAATAAATGAGTAATTATTGCAATTGGCAAGTATTAGAGACAAAATTTTTTATTAACATTGTTTTCAAAAGAAATTAATTCATCGGCCAATATTTATCATCTAATCTGCTCATGAAGACTCTTTCAGCAATGTGTTGATCCGTGAGTCGACACCACTCATCGGAAACAACATCACTTAACGTAGATACTAATCTTTCGGACGCCACAGAACTTGCGACTAACGATAAATATTTTTTGGCTACAAAAAACAGACGCCGTTTGCAGACAAAATTTTTTATTAGTATTAATTTTGCAGGAAATCAATCCATTGGCCAATATTTATCTGTTCATAAAGACGCTTTCAGTAATCCGCCAACCTTTTATAACTTGGTAAATTTTATTCTAGTCGAACCTGAAATCGAGCCTATCTTCCTACCCGGTTTTTGGATTTAAAAAAATAACCGGTTTAAACCGGGGCAAAAAAAAAAATAACCGAATAAACCGGTTAAACGAAAAAAATCGGTTTTCGGTTGAAACCGGTTGGTTTTTTCCATCCCTATACTTAATTCTTTGAATGACTTAAATAATGAAATTCAAAGATTCATAAAAACTACATAAAATGTAATCATTCACGTCATTTCAAGTATTTTTTCATTTGCATATTTTATTACTATTTTTTGCATATATAATTATTATTGCATATGCTGTTCTTATTGCATATATTATTATTATTATTGCATATATTATTATTATTATTGCATATATTATTATTATTATTGCATATATTATTATTATTATTGCATATATTATTATATATATGCATTGTTTCATATATATTGCTTTAACGGTTTGGAAATTAGCTATTGGGTCACTATTAGTGTGGACACTCCGTATAGAAAACATTAATTAAAAAATACTGTTCCATTCTCCCTGTTGCGTCATAATCGTAATCATTTCCGCTCAAAATTGGCTTTTACTTTTACCTCCTTTAAAAAATACTTCAGGAATACAAAACTGAGAAAACGGCAAATTGGATTCTTTCTTCTAAATATCAGAACAATATACGAATGCAAACAGAAATCTCTAAAATGTATTAACCCCTTAACTGTTCAATTTTCTTTGCTATCCAATTCAATGATCCCTTCTGTTTTGGAAAGGGGCTGTCGTTTTCATTCATCTCAGAAGGCATAGGATACTTAAGATGTTTATAGATTCTACGTAATTTTTGTGTCAAATTATAAAGCTAATTAATGATTAAATTTTAATTTTAAGATTGAAAATGCGATAATTCGATGCACGAGTATTCTCGGGCATTTAAATTAGGCGGTTAACTTCTAAATTTAATAATGTTATTTTTTTACGAATCGCTGTTTAGTATTTTTTACGAATTATTGTTTATTGTTTTTTACGAATTGTTGCTTATTGTTTTTTCGAATTTCTGTGCGTAAAATTTCTATTATTTGCAAGAAACTAACTGAGAATTTGTCATTGTTTCAGATCTAATCAAGAGACACCTGTTGAGAGGCACCTTCTTCTCCAGTGGCGTGCAGGAGGATCTTCAAAAGACGAGCGAAAAGAACACGCCGATGACCCTTTCCCTGCAAGAAGGTCAGTTGCGAACATGTTTCTGTTTTGTTTTCTTAATATTTATTTCCTCGCTTTTTCCCCTGTTTTATAAACCGGGACGAACTCATCCACTTTAATTAATTTTAAAATAAAACAATAAATTACAACTTCATTAAATAAATAAAAGGAATTGACAGTGCATACAAATTTAGCAGAAGTTTTACAGCGGCGAATCTAGGATTCGGTACGGGGTGGGTGGGTGCTGAGGGTATACAAATTTTGTATCGTCGTGACGAATGTCAAACCTCAAGGCTAAAGTAAACCAAAACTCTTTAACTGTACAGACTTGACTCACCTGACAATAAGAATCATAAAGAACAATACAATACTTTCTATAATTTAATAAAAATTACAATGAAATAACTAGGCAAAAAATGTCTTCGACCGCTTCAAAGCTACAAGTACAAGTGGAATAACTACAAAAATAGGAAAACTTTCGATCCTATCCAAGCCAGAAAGCAATGTTGAAACGTTTTTTATTATTTTTTTAAAGAGGGAAATTAAGAAAAAAACAGTTTTAATGATTTTAAATAATATCAAGAATTCTGGCTTGGCTCTGGGGGGAGGGGGGAGCTGTATCCCGATAGCCAACCCCCCTGGATTCGCCACTGCAGTTTTATCATGTTCGGAATTTTCGATTCTGTATCAGACGTGACACATTCAGTTCATTACATGTACAGTAAGGACGTGTTTTTGCTTTTGGTTACTTTCGTTATCTTGAATTTCCGGAGCACGAGTTCAATTTCCGTTGTAATTAATGCTTTGCCAAAGGAGGTCTCCAATTTTAAACACTCTGTTTGGAGACGTTATTTAGTAATTTGTATCTTTTTTTATAGTTTGAAGATACTTTGAAAACAGCAAATGTGATGTTTTTATATTCGTAGCTTTGGATGTTTTTCTACGATAGGCCTCTCTTTTTTAGAGAATCGCTTCTGTAACTTCCTTGTTATTGCTCTTTCTGGCAATATATAAACCTAAACTAGGAATTGATATTTATGTTTTAGATTGTATTTTTTTCAGTGGGTTAGAGTTTTTCTTTCTTTTTTTAATTAATTGCCTCTCTTTTTAGAGAATCGCTTCTGTAATTTCCTTTTTATTGCTCTTTCTGGCAATATGTAAACCTAAACTAGGAATTGATATTTATGTTTTAGATTGCATTTTTTTCAGTGGGTTGGAGTTTTTCTTCCTGTTTTTAATTAATTGCTTGAAGAAACTAGTAGATAAAAAGGACTGGTATTACTGGTAATAAAGTGGGCAAAGAATCAGACGCATTTTGTAAAAGAATTAGAACCCATTTAATTTTGGCACTCGAAAAACAGGGTGGTCATAAATTATTGGACCCATTTCAAAAATTAATAAAAAAACCTAATAATGTTGCAACTACGGTTTTTTTTAATGAGAGCGCATTTTAAAAACTTTTTTTAGATAGGTAACGCGCCGTTACGGCGGTCTAGGTGAACGTGAATTATTGGACATCTCCCAATTTTGAGAGCCATTATCTGCGGAACGATTAAAGCTAGAAGAAAAATAAAAGCATGTATTTGTAGGGAATTTTACGCTCTTTAATTTGTTAAATAAATTATGATTCAAAAACTAAATAGTTTTCGAGATATTAAAAAAACTGAAAAGGAAACCAGAAAACGCTCATCGGCTTCTTCTGATCGGTACCCATTGCGTATGGAGATCTATTTCTATAGCAAATTTACACCGCCGTAATGCTACCCCACCTACCTGAAAAAAACTTTTTCATTTGCCCTCTCATTTAAAAGAAAAAACCGCAGTTATAATATTATTAGTTTTTTTTCCATCAATTTGTGAAATGGGTCCAATAACACTGTACAACATGAAAAATGTCCTTTAGATGAAAATATGTGTTTCTTGTATATTTTTGGCGGAAAATAACGAATATGTAATTATTTTTTGTTTACCACGCACCATTTTTCCAAAAATCCACATTTTAGCTCCAAAAATCCACAAAAAGCCACATCCTTAAAAAGTGTCCTCCAAGAAAAAAATTCATTCCTGGCACCAAAAACATATCACATGAACTACTTGTGAATCCGCAATGTGTCTTTCTTCCAACATTGCACATTAAACTCGGTTTGATGGAAATATTTGTAAAAGCTCTGGACAGAGAAGGAGTGGCTTTCTTGCATCTCAGGAACAAATTCAAACATGATGTGATGCAAAGGTAAAAGAAGTGACGTTTATTGGCCCACAAATTAAAGCAGTCTTTCGTGATGCAGAGTTTGAAAAAAAACTGTCAGAAGCAGAAAAAGCAGCCTGGCTGGCATTCAAATCAGTGTGCACACATTTACTTGGAAATAAGAAAGCTGAAAACTATGAAGATCTTGTTGGAGACATGGTGAAATGCTTTCGTGTTATAGGTTGTAATATGTCATTAAAACTACACGTTTTCGACTCACATCTGAACTTCTTTCCTCAAAACCTTGGCGCAATTAGTGATGAACATGGGGAAAGATTTCACCAGGAATCTCTGTTTGAAAAGCGTTTCAGTGGACGATGGAATCGAAGTATGCTAGCTGAATATTGCTGGTCTGTTATCAGGGACACACCATCAGATGCCTACAAGAGGAAACGGCCAAAAAAATCATTTTAGTGTTTGTGTTTTCTATAATCAAGCCTCTGTTATATTTTTCTGTAACCACTTTGTATAAATATAAGAAGTATATCTCCTACAAAAACGGTACGTGATGGACCACTTTGGTTTTGATATATGAATCAAGCACCTTTTGTTTATACAGAATCACATAGTTTCATATAAAGGACAGAAAAAAGGTTCAAATTTGTTGTACAGTGTAATTTATGAACATCCTGAGAGCGGTTTTCTCTTCTTGCCTGATCTCAAGACCAGATTAGTGACAGTTTTCATTACTGAATATTTGTCCTTGAAGTTAACTGAAAGTGCTAATATGAAGGAACCTTCAGGGTCATATTTTTGTCGCAAAATCCGATGTAACCTGCAGATATTTACTGACGATTATCTCCTTCAGTATTGTCTTCAGCGTCATAGTAAAAGCATAAAAGCACATCAACAGCAGTTTATAACATGTTTTGTATTTATATTATGAGTTAGACAAAATCTCACATATCCTATTAAAACGGGAGTTAAAGGTATAGAAGGGGATATGCTTTTCCTCTTTTTGAAGTAAGAAGCAGAGATTTATCTCGATTTTTTTACTTTTTCGTATCCGAAGTAAACAAAGAGAAAATATTGTAATCGTCAAAAAATTCGAACTCGAGATGTTGACGAATCTCCACGTTTTAGACCTCCCTGAGTCCGAAAAATACAATTTTGGAATTATGTCTGTCTGTGAACACGATAACTCGAAAACTATTAGAGCTACGGGGATGAAATTTGGTATGTGATCTTTACACATAATTTGTAGGTTTCTATCAAATTTTGGACAAAATCCGTCTACGGGAAGTCTGTCTGTCTGTCTGTCCGCGGTCATACGAGCACTATAACTCAAAAACTTGAATAGCTAGGTGGATAAAATTTGATACACAGTTTTATCATCATGATTGTAGGTCCGTATAAAATTTTGGGCCAAATCCGTCAAAGGGTTGACTGTCTGTCGGTCTGTATAATTAACGAATTCTTTTCAAAAGTAATCTCTACGCGCAAGCGTACTGGAAGAAATCGCTTGTGCATGCGAAAGCTATGGAGCGAATAACGTCAGTTTGTCCTTGATCCGGATAAGAGTGGAAAATCGGCACGCATCTCTCTGAATTTGATTCTTTACCTAGATATTTTTCAATCACTATAATGAAAAACCTTCTGATAGTCATTGGATTCTGGGTAACAGTAGGTTCGAATTTTTTTAGCCACGCGGGGGAAGGGGAAACGGCACCTTTTGGGGGAAGTATACGAGAAAGTTGAGGGGAGAACACTCCCGCTGATTTTCTCTTCGGTCTATAAGAGCGCAATTGGTCAGCGTTACATAACAGAGGTACAGGGTTATATAGTTTTGTTCTTTTCCTAGTTCACAACAAACCTATTTATCGCAAATGGAATGATACTTGATAGAGGAGGGCAAAACAATCAACAGGGTGATTAGAGAGCTCAGAGACTAGCCACGGGAGGGGAGTGAAACTTAATGAATTAATGGCACAGTTATTATACCAGCTCTTAAGCAAAGTAAAATTATCAGCTGGCATAGCATCTGAAACAAAGGCAAGGGAAAGTTTCAAACTATTTGGAATGTAATACGGATAAAAATAATATCCTAAAACAGAGGTCCCAACCTGTGGTACGCGTACCCCTGGGGGTACACGAAGTACTAGTTGGGGTACGCGAAATGAAGGCTGGTAATGGCGGAAACAAGCAAACACAAGGAATTAAACCAGCGGGAGTGGCCTCCCCTAAACTTTCTCGTATACTTTCCCAAAAAGGTGCTGTTTCCCCTCCCACCGCGTGGATAAATTAGAAGACCACATATCAAATTTCAATCATCTAATGTAAGTTACTAAAAGATTTGCACACATCTAAGCAGCCTTTTAGCTTGCCAGCAATATCTCCGATCTGATTGTTACAAATTTACTACCGACAGTTGTAGTTGAAAATATCATGCACATTGGTAGAGTACTTAAGAAATTAAAAAGGCATGAAGAACAGAACTGATGAATCAATTGACACTAATTTTGGTTTGTTACTTTATAACTTTACTTTTAACAACTACTTTCGTTCTGTCAGAGTAAAAATAATGCAAAATCCGCTCAGAAAAAAAATGCATTACGAAATATACAAAATGAAACTAACCGCAATCCAATATGCAACTCTTATTGAGAAAATGTTTCGGCGTGAAAGAAAATTAAAAGAAAACACTCCATAATTAATTCACTTTTATTCGAGAAGAATTTCGCAGTGAGCCAAGATATTCCGTATTACGGGAACAGCTGTAACCAGTACGCATGCGCGTGGAGATAACGGATTCTCTTCAAAAGTAAATTATACGGACCGACAGACAGTCAACCCTTTGACGGATTTGGCCCAAAATTTTATACGGACCTCCATTCATGACGATAAAACTGTGTATAAAATTTTATCCATCTGGTTTTCAAGTTTTTGAGTTATAGCGTTCGCATGACCTCGAACATACAGACAGACAGACTTCCCGTTGACGGATTTTGTCCAAAATTTGATAGAAACCTACAAATTATGTTTAAAGACCACATGCCAAATTTCATTCCCGTAGCTCTAATAGTTTTCGAGTTATCGTGTTCACAGACAGACATAATTCCAAAATTGCGTTTTTCGGACTCAGGGCGGTCTAAAACGTGGAGATTCATCAAAATCTCGAGTTCGAATTTTTTGACGATTACAATACTTTCTCTTTGTATACTTCGTATACGAGAAAGTAAAAAGTTACAGAATTTTGTTCCCCACTTTGATACTTGGTATATAATAGCTCTACTGATTATATAGTTGATTATTAAGAGTTATTTTAATTAGTGTCAATTTAATTAAATTTTTAGTGTCAAAGCACTTGATTAACACCTAACTGCTTATATTCAAAACAAATTTCTCTAATAATAAGGATTAACACCACTAAATGACAACAAATTTTTAGCCAATAAATAATAAATATTTTTTTTCAGAAGCCAAACTGATTAACTCCATACTCTAATGTAAATCGTTGCTAATTGCATTATTGCGCAATAAAAATTTAGTTAAAAAACTTTTTAACGCAACGATATTGTGGTAAAAGGTGCCGCTTTTTCTACTCTTGTTGTCATTCGTTGTTTTATCCATCTTCTTCTTGGGATTAAATAATAATAAATTATTTATACCCCAACATCTCTTCCTTAAGAATGATGCCTACGCCCCCATGTGAATTTTATTCGCTTTAATGTCGAATTTACCGTTTGAAATGATGTCTCGATTTTGTGTTTTCCCAATTGGCACGCGCTCATTTGGTCTATTTCTGTTTTAAATACATTAATATATGTTTCATAAATACGATGGTGAATTTCGATACAGGATAGATTATTTGCTATAGTGAGTATTATGATGGACTTGTTGAAATTCATTCCTCCCATTAAACAGGATTATTATAAAAACTTAAGGACAAATCGACATGACAGGAGCTCAAATACAGCTGACGAAGAAGACATCATTTATATTGCTGATGAATCAATTTAAATAAAGCAATAACAATAATCGTTACAGTAGCAGAACAGCTATTATTCATTTTTGCTAAAATCTTCAATAAAAAATGTATATAATGAAGTTTTCCTGTAATAAAAGCAGTGGGAGTGTTCTCCCCTAAACTTTCTCGTATACTTCCCCAAAAAGGTGCCGTTTCCCCTTCCCCCGCGTGGCTAAAAAAAATTCGAACCTACTGTTACCCAGAATCCAATGACTATTGGGTTTTTCATTATAGTGATTGAAAAATATCTAGGTGAAGAATCAAATTCAAAGACATGCGTACCGATTTTCCGCTCTTACCGCCTCAAGGACAAACTGGCGTGATTCGCTACTCCGTAATGAAATTCCGTTCCATTCCTTTTGCGTGCACAGAAGATTGCTTCCAGTACGCATGTGTGTGGAGATAACGGATTCTTTTCAAAACTAAATTATACAGACCGACAGACAGTCAACCCTTTGACGGATTTGGCCCAAAATTTTATACGGACCTACATTCATGATGATAAAACTGTGTACAAAATTTTATCCATCTAGTTCTTCAAGTTTTTGAGTTATAGTGTTCGCATGACCGCTGACAGACAGGCAGACTTACCGTAGACGGATTTTGTCCAAAATTTGATAGAAACCTACAAATTATGTGTAAAGATCACATACCAAATTTCATTTTCGAGTTATCGTGTTCACAGACAGACATGAATCCAAAATTGTGTTTTTCGGACTCAGGGAGGTCTAAAACGTGGAGATTCGTCAAAATCTCGAGTTCGAATTTTTTGACGATTACAATACTTTCTCTTTCTATACGAGGAAGTAAAAAAAATTTGAAAATTGAATTTGATTTAATACTTTTCTTTCACTTGCGAAATTGATTAACTCCCTTAATCACGCAAAAATTGTAGTTATAATAACGATTACTCCAAGGATATTCTATCTTATACTCTTTATATGTCGTTAGATAACATATACATCTGCAGTAATACAGTCTACGACGTTTATTTGAATTTATAATTTTAAAGGAATTTTAAAAAGCAATGTATACTATTTTATCAATTTCCTCTACCTTTTGTTTTATGGAGTTAATCAACTTGGCATGTGAGTCATTCATTTAAATGTGAAGTCCAGTAGATGTTATAAGTATTCCAAAATCTCGCACTCTGATCTAATAAAGAATATCTTTAAAGAAGTGCAAATAAGAAACAGAAGATTTAAACAATAGCGATAACAATACACCTTTTTGCGCGCTGAACGCAGCAGCTTGATAGAAAATTTTGTCCATTTTAGAACTTCTATGGCGAGTGGGCTTTGAAAAAGTTCGTCATTCGGGTTCTCATTCATTCCTTCCATTTTGAATATTTTTCTATTACTTTCTAAATTCTGTTTTATGTGTTTTAAATATTAATCGTTTTAATTTTTTGTTGATGCAATCGCTTAAAGCTGCTGCGTTGAGCGCGCAAAAAGGTGTATTGTTATCGTCATTGTTTAAATCTTCTGTTTCTTATTTGCACTTTTTTAACTAATTGTTTTGTTTTTCTATTATTTGTATCTGTATTTTATTAGAAATAGCTGCATTTGCGCCATTCTATATAATACAAAGTGTTTTAATTAATTTTTGACTAATTAATTTATACTTAATATCTTTGTTAAATTTTGTTAATTATAACTGTTTAAAAAAGTGCCCTCTTCCTCCTTACAGGTATCCTGACCATCAACTCTGTTCCTGTCACCTTTTCCGACATCACAGCTACCAATGGTGTCCTCCATGTCATCGACCAGTTCTTGTGAGCAATCTCCCCAATTCGGAGGGAAAATGACTTTCTGTGTCCTATGCCAAATGCGTTGTTTGTGTGGATTGATGCCATTTCTCTGTATTGTTTCCGTACATTATTTTTTGTATAAATAAAAGTGAAAAAGACATTTGTTTGCAACATAATTTCTCTCTCTTGACATTGTGACATTTCTTCCGCTGGCCACCCGCAAATGGGAATGGAATGGTAATTGCTTCCCCAGAAGAGGTCGCCTTTGAAGGAGGACCTCAAATTGCAGAGCTCGTACTGTCCCGACGCCAGGAGAAAAACCCTGAACAGGGTTGCCTCACCTATAAGAGTCGAAGAAACGGATATAAAATCAACCACAATATTTGGTAAACTAAGCGCTCTTTGTTAAGCGAAGAATTCGTTTTCTACCGAAGTACAAAGCGAAATAAGACTTCCACCGGCTCTATCTCCGCCAAACGAAATGAATCCCTTTTCTTCACCCCTAAAATGCAGTGGAATATCCCGTTTCCATAACGACCGCCACCGAGATGTCTGGTGTCTGGAGTTTTTCTCGTGGCGGTAAGACAGTATATACTACGAAATAAAATCGAAAATATGACATATGTTAAAGCAAAAACATCTAGAATAATAAGATAAACCAAATACAACTAAAAGCAAAAAAAAACCACCTAAAATAGTACATTACATCCGGAGCGCGCAAAATGCCTCTGCAACCGAAATACAAATGTAGATAAAATTTTTTAGATGAAATGAATAACTAAATTACCCTTAAAGTCTATTTGAAAAAAGAAAAATGTAGAAAAGAATCCGGCTCTAAAGACTTTATCAAGGGTCACCTACAGGCAGGGATTTAAAAAATGGGATCTTTTTCTGTGCAACAAACTTAGTTTTAACATAAGTCAGTTGATACAACGTCAGTTGATATGGCAACGGTCAATTCTTCAATAATCATGTCAGTTGATATGGCAACTGCGTGCATTAAAAACTTTAAAGTGCTAAAATATGAGAAAAAATTAAGTCAAACAACATAAGAAATTGTAACAATTTTAAAAGGCAATTTTAAAGTTAAATTATAGCGCGCGCATATTACAAGGTTTGTTTACTACGAAATAAAAGCGAAAGTGAAAATGTCTGAAGAAAGCAACTTGGCTTTAACCTTAGCAAAATCACGCGAGAGGTAGATGTGATTAAGCAGTGCCATACGTTTAATCTACAAGGAGTTCTATTTCTCCTTCTCTGCGGGTTATTACAACAAACAAAAGCATCGTTACAAATTGTGTTTAAATTAATTCTAAAAAAGTAATTAAAAATTAGGGACATAGTGTCACTGAAAAACTAATTTTTTTTTAAATTTTAAAATGGTGTGAAATAGTTTTGGTGAGATGATATGATCCGAAGTTATACCGGAAAAACGTTAAAAATTACTCTTTTTTACTCTTATTTAACCCTTTTTAAGAGTGATAGCAACTTTTGAATGACGTAATTAATCCCCCAAGGTGCTAAGCAACATGTGTGCCAAATTTCGCTCTAGTCCGCCAAAAGTTATGGAATGTTCAGGGTTAAAACAAACAGACATTCAATTTTGTATACAGAGTTTTCAAACTTCAAGGGTAGATCAAGCATATAGAAACATGACATTTTTTTGCAATATTTTAAAATAAAGTATGGAATAATAAAGGTTATTTTAAGA
>BGPR01004161.1:104025-118004 GCA_013235015.1 Araneus ventricosus | reverse complement strand
TATTTTGGAGGAGCGTCAGTAATGGTTGTTTCCATCTTAATATCGTTATGCGGTGAAGACTTTTTTTAGCCAGCTTGGCACGTATTGTGTCAGACATTTTATCTTGTCTGGGTTCATTAAATTTTCCGCGATTATGATTTACTTAGCGTTTAAAAAAACTTCTCGTAGTGAGTGGTTTTGATGGTACGATGCCATCAACAAAGGAGGCCAATAAAAGATCATACACTTTATTAAGCGTGAATTCTTCTTGTTATATGATTTACTTTTGCTTTTTCTTTCTTTTTTCTAAAGATTGGGGTCCTTTGTTTCTTTTGCTTTTCCACTGTCCAGCTGTTTGTAACGAAGAAAATATTTTTTAATAAAATAATTAACGTAAATCTAGAATTTATAGAAATAGGCAAAGACTATAAACTGTTCTATAAGATTTTTGTGTAAAATGCATTACTTTTATTTCAAGCACTACGTTTAAAATTTATACCTTCTTATCTAAGCTTCTCCAGCAATATTAGATTTATGAAGAATATCGAAATTACATTAATGATTACAAATATATGTATGTTATAGAAAAATATCTTAAATTGAATGAAATAGGCAGTTTCGAGGCAAATAAAACTTTTTTTACTACCAAATGCGTTAAAAAATTAGAGACGTACATTTAGTTAATAATGTTAACCTAATCCTTATCCTTATGAGATAATGGAACTAAATTATAGTAAAGCACCATTCATAAGTTTTTCATTTACACGTCGTTTCATCACAGTTCCGATTCATTCATATTCATTGTAATGATAAATTGCTTCGGTTATACGACGCAAAGCTTCGGTTATACGTCGTTTTCCCCCGTTCTAAAATGTGAAAATTTCCACCTTTCTAGTACGTAACTATGATAAAGACATCATGTCTTCTAAACTATTCACAATGGATGAATTAATAGAAGATAAATTGTCTGGTGCTAATTTACGCGATGATGAAGAAGTTATTCCACGTTCCTTTAAAGACTCAATGGACTCCGATGAAAAGCTTCGAATTTATTTCTTTGTCAAATGAATAGTGAAAAAACATTGAGTGAATATAATTCGATTCATAATTCAAGTAATAGAAACCAGCACGACAGACGACGGTTAAAGATTTTCTCAATTAAATGCCTACCTGCATGCATATAAATCGTATTAGATAAGACTAATTACTACTCAAAATATGCAATAAAGGTAAGATTTTTCTCATTTTTATGAAAAATGTTTAATTTTAAAATTTAATTATTGATTTTCATACTATGTAGTGTTATACTAGTACTATCTTTAAAAACATTAAAATTAATACTTTCAAATTAATTTGCATTAGTGGCATTCCGTTTATAATAATAAAAGTTGTTTAGTAAGATTTCGATTATATGTCGTTTTACGTCAGTCCTTTGAAAGACTTATAAAAGGTGTTTTACTGTGCTTGAATTTCGGTAGATTTACTTCAGAAATTGCTAATGGAAAAAAAAAAATGACCATAAGTGAACCAACAGCACTATCCTTCTTTTATCAAATATTTAAGCTTATAAGCATTTACTTAAATGTTAGCTCAATAAATAAGCAAAATATTTGATAAAAAGTTACTAATGTTATTCTAGAAACAAATAAATATATTTAACCATCCTTTAGCAATCCTAAAAAACATGATTTATATATATATAATTATTTAAAAAATTTCTCTTTAAAATTCCTTTTCGACAATAATTGAGCAACCAGTGTGACTTGTTGCCTTTCTGGTGTTTTAACATAATAATGTTTATAGAAAAAATTCTGTAAATTGCAGCATGCTAAAAATAGGCATGGATCATTCAAAAATCGCTCAAAATAGTCTACATGTCAGACCGCTGGACCTAGAACTACCAAATTGGCACATAGTTGCTTACTGGATATTAGATCCTCACTAAGAAAGGATTTTTCAAAATGTTAATTGGATTTTTTTGATTAAAAATTAATGAAAATATTAATGTTTTCCTTCTATAATTTTGGAGCATATTATCGCACAAAATCCATATTTACACCACTTTAGAATTCAAAAAATTAGCTTTCAGTTTTATTTCCGTATAATTTTTTCTCTAATTTTTATAAAAATTTTTAATTGCATTTTATAACAATACTTTTCATTGCTTTAATTACTGCGTTTATACACAAGCGCGTTATGATTATATTAAATACATTTTTTTGAATGCGCATTATCCTTGCAGTAATTAAGAGTTAATTTTTAAAAATAAGATAAAGACAGACGAATCAAGCCTAAAACACTATAATATTGAGATGTTAAGGGCTAATGGTTCGAATTTCCTGTAAAGTTTTCTTTAAGTAGCATATTTTTTTTAAAGAATTTGTTGCCTTTTCCTCTTTTCTATACGTATTAAAGATAAATTTAACAAAAACAGTAATCAAAAACACACTTTTATTAATATACTAAAATGTTCACTTTTTATTTTAATTACTTTTCTACATTTTAGTCTTTAATTTATAATTTATTAAAGAAATCTTACGGTATCTAGAAATCAGCTTCACTCATATTCACTGCCAGGTAGGTCCTTGAGTTTGGAATCAAAATTTAATTTAATCAACTGATTAATTGATAATTAATTTCTGAATGTATCAAAATAACGAACTGCCATACAGAACACACAAGTGTACAAAGTTTCAAAACTCTAGCATATCAGGAAGCGAGTGAAAAACTAATAAAAATATTCATCCATTACAAACATGACACAAATCAATCAAGTATTCCGTTTCCAGCTAAATATAAGTGCTTAGAAATAAGGTCGTTATTCGAAATATGACGGTTATAATTCTAGCATGTGTGGTGCATCAGCAGACGGGTGTGAATAGCTTTTCTCTTTCTCCATATGGGTTGTATAAAAAAATAATACTTTGATGAGATATTGAGTTTTTCACCCAAGTTATGCTCCATTACTTCTAAAGGGGGAAAAAATATGAACCAGTCTTTTTCTAAATTTTATCACCAGATTCAAAGCTATGGATGGCAAATGATAAAAGCATCTAAGTCGTAAAATTGTACTTTTCCCGCAACTTCAACAATTTTCAAGTTATTCCAACTAAAACATGTTTATGAGGAACTAAAACAATACTTCTTACCTTATGCCACAGTATATCTATAATCATTGTCAAGTCGTCAGAAATCAGGCCTGTTTCCTTGCATGATTTACATCTTCATCTACTGTCCTTTTTGTTCTTTAAACACATACACAAAAAGAAATTGTAATATGATTTATTGACAAGTAATCTACTTCGAATCCAGCAATAGAATGCGGAAAATTCATCAAAGACACATTCCAGCATGATTTTTGGAAAACAATAAGGTCGATTTACTTCGTCACAGAAATAGCTCTCCTGTAGCTTCAGAACGTTTCACTTAACCAAGCCAAACGTGATAAACGCCACCCTACATTCTATCTGACTGCTTCTTGTCTTACTCTAAGATGTGACGTCATGTCCTTTCTCCTCCTGCAAAAAGGGCAATAGTTCCTGGAAACGGAATACTTCATGTTCATCTTATAACATGAAGTTACACCAATTGTGCGCTTTATTTTTTTTTCATAGATAGTTTTAGGCAGATTCCTTATAGGAAGTCTACCTATTGCAATGGTTCTCATGACAAGACTAGAACCCAAAACCACCCTTCGTTAAAAAGATTTTATATATATATATATATAATCCAAATAAAACCAGTATACAAAAGCGGTACCAGTATATATATAACGCTTTTTCCCATGTTATCTTCTGAACACGATAACTGGAACAATTTTGATTTAATTTTAACCAGCCTAGGATATGTTGTAAGGATAGTAAAAATCTCGGTCGAGTTCGTAGATGGGCTATCCAGCTCAAAGCGGGTGGAAATGACTGGGGGTGGAAATTTTCATTTCTCTATAACTCCTTTATAATTGAAAATAGAAAGAAAATTTAAATTAGGCAAATTATAGCCTTATCATAACAAACAATTTTTGTATTTACACTTTTTCGATAGCTACAAATGCTTAGAAGTTATGAGCTGAAAAGTGATTTTCCCACCCTTCCCCTCCTTTCCCCTTAACTTAAAGTATGTTTTAAACCTATGCATGTTACCCCTTGTTGGAAAGCTCTAGTCATTTGCAGTCTCTTCCACCTGCTTTCATTTTTGCAGCTCTAATCCTTATGAGAATAGAGGGCGAAATGTTCTTTTCCGTTTTAGTATTAGTAGACACGTATACATATAACGCTTTTGCCCATGTTATCTTGTGAACACGATAACTAGAGTAATTCTGATTTGATTTTAACCGACGAGGGATATGTTGCAAGGTCGGTGAAAATATTGGCCGAGTTTGTAGATGGGTTAACCAGCTAAAAGGGGGTGGAAATGGTGGGGGACTGAAAATTTCATTTTCCCATAATTCCTTTACGATTGAAGACAGAATGATAACTAAAAATATTCGAATTATTGCCTCTTCATAATAAACAGCTTTTGTGTTGAAACTTTTTTGATACCTACAATTTTTCAGAAATTATGAGCTAAAATGCCATTTTCATTCTCCTCCCCCATTTTATCATTTCCCCATAGCTCTGTTACGACTAAAGATAGATAAAAAAAATTTAATTAGGCGAATTATCACCTTATCATAACGAACAACTTTTATATTTAAAGTTTTTGTCAGCTAAAATTGCTTAGAAGTTATGAGCTGAAAAGCGCTATTCAATCCCCCTCCCCCCAATTTATCATTTCCCCATTACTCTGCTAAGATTGAAGATAGAAAGAAACTTTCAATTAGGCGGAATTATCACCTTATCATAACAAACTACTTTTATACTGAAAGTTTTTTGACAGCAAGAATTATTTAGAAGTTATGAGCTCCCATCAGCCGCATTCACTCCCACTTTTTATACGGTAAACAAGCTGATATATCTGGCTTTGCTCCGGATTAAAATGGTTTCATGTCTAATATTTCTATTGTAAAAACTACTATTGTATAAAAATTATAATATACAATCTTTTTTTTCCTATCTGAAACGTTTTTAATTAAAATGGGAATATCAATTGAAACAAACGATTTTTAAAAACAGCCGTTTTCTCCATAAATTATTAGTTGTTATATAGCTACTTCAAATTTTGTTAACAATTACTATAGTAAAAGAAAGGTTTCAATGAATATGTTGAAACAATTAAATTAACTAGTTAATTATTCATCAATTTAAAGAATGAAAATAAATCAATCATTAGTTGGTCCTGATATAAATTGTTAATCGTCTATTTTTAAAATTTTCTTTCAGCATTCGTCCAGAATTCTGTGAATGTATTCTGGCAACTACATATATATTCGAATTATGCTTGTTCTTCAACAATAAAGAATATTGTTGCGAATTCTGTATAAAATTAATTTTAAAAAATATTAAAATGAGAGAAACAAATGGTAGGGAAATGAAATTTTTGTCACTGAAGGTGTAAAAATAGTTTTGTGAGATAATGTTTTCCAAAGATATCGCGGAAAAACGACTTGCTTAATTTTTAATTAACTGAAATTTTAAGTAACTTTTGGGCTTTGAAAATTTGAAGGGGAACTTTCTCTTGTCTTAAATAAAAAGTGTGGTAACTCTGGTTGAAATCAGACCAGTGGTTTAGGAGGAGATGTGAAGCATACATACATAGACACAATTTTTATTTAAATTAAGTCAATTATTAGATAATTACAAGATTAAGATTCCTGGCACATACTATAAGCCATAAAAAAGGTTTCAGTGAAGATATCGTCAAAATTAATTAAATATTTAATTTTATTTAAGTAAATAGTTAATTTTAATTCATCAAACACTTAATTTTTTATAGTTAATTTGATAATTAGTTAATTTGAAAGATTACTTTAATTTGATATTTAACTAAACATGGCTGCACCAAGATTTATTTAATAAATTTAATATAAAATAGCCATAAAAGATATATAACAGTTCTCTTTGTCTTTTTTTATATAGAAAAACATCTAATTAACTTTAGAATTGTTTTGGGGTTTTCTGCCTGAGTATTTGCTTTTAACTGTTGATGGAGATTTAAATTTACTGGTCAAAATGGCTGCATTGATATCTGTTTGCGTTTTATTCGTCGAATTGAGCGGACTGTATTGATTATTTATAATATATGATTTATTTACATATATACAGGTTGTTCCAATATGTACAGATATAAATTCAATGGCTGCTGCCTGTTGGCATAAGTTGAATATGCTCATGCAAGAGCCAGTTGCGAACAATAGTAATAAAATTGAACATGGTAACTGCGATGTCACACATGAAGTGAATGCGTTGTGAAATACTAAAACAATCTTGAATATGTATAATCCAATGCGTTACTCATGTGGTAGAGTAGAAATGCGTTTCAATATCTAATAAAAACATGATGTGAAATACATAGGCGAGCTCCGATGCTCATACCACTTGCAGACATGAAAACCAAACAACTTCTTCTAACTCTGACAGAGATGAAGGATGGCGGCGTCAAAGGGTTGCTATAAATTAGAAAAGGTGCCAAACTAGTAGTTGGATCGAACAATATCCTATGCTTTAAACACACGTATTAAATTTGGAACTCACGATGTTTAATATTTTTTTATTTTCTTCTGTGTTAAGAATTTAGTGACTATTATCTCTGTAACTAGGGGGTTCTCTAAATGAGCCCATTCTAGTAATGTTTAAATGTTTCGTGTCATGTGATTTTAGCATATGACAAAGCAACATTCGCACAATTATATGGTAACCTAGATTAAATAAACTGATTTTTAAATCTAGAGTAGTTCTTCATCCGTGTCAAGTGTCAATTTCTTGCTACTGTTTCAGATAGGCTGGCTTAATGATATCTAGGAGATATTTGCACTGCTGAGTTGTTTATTTCTTTACGACTCCTACCTGTTGAATGATTATGTGTTGAGATAAAAAAAAATTGACTAATATACTGACCGAAAAATCTATCATAATGTTTTGGAATGAAAAATGGAATGATAAAACCTTGATATAGTAAAAGAATTAAATGTCATGAAAACAGAATCATAGCGTAAATATTGCAATGTGTAGAAACAATAAAGTAATTGGCTATGGCTGTATTGATCAATATGTAATATTTCATTACTTTTGTAACATTAACGTAAAAGAATCTACCTTTGCCTTCAAGCTTGCCGAAAAGGGATTTTTTTGTCTTTTTATTTATTAATATCCAATTTGGTAAGAGTATACATACGATATAAGGTAGATTTTAAAGTATCAGTATACTTTGAACGCTGCGGCAACGTAAGAGCTTCTTTTAATAAAGCATTTTACATCCATTTCATAACACCGCACAAATGTTGAATTTTAGTCTTTGATCTTATCTCATGATGAAATAATAAAAGAATTATAACAGGTAAATACAACTGTTTCTTCCGTGAACATTTTTATACATTTCAAGAAGGACTATTTTTTAGTGATTTTTAAGCTTTAACGAAATTCATCTAGCTGTATAATTCTGACAACCATGTTTTCTGTCTCCAACTTAATCGTTATCAGCGTTTACCAATTATTGTTGAGAAAAATAACTATTTTCATGAGTTTCACACACCAATTCTTATTTCTTGTCAAACATTTTATCGAAGCTTTTAAATTGAAAGAAATATTTACTTTGCTTGAAGATATTTGGAAGAACAAAAGCTTTTCAGGGAAAGTACACTGTTAAAGATAAAAGTACACTGTTCTTTCAACACAATGAAAATTACAGTGTAAAAAATAACATCTGGTTCATTAATTTTTTTAAAAAAATAAATTGCTAAACAAAATAATAAAATAGTTTTTATCACTCACTAACTTTTAAAAACTAAACTAACTCACTAACTTTTTTATAGAGCTAATATTGATTGATGTAATCTGTATGTAGCAATTGATTAATATAATCTGCATATGGCAAAATTTAGAAGTTCATAAAAGTATCACTACTGATGAAAGAACGACTTACGAATCAAATCCTCTTTGTTACATGTTTACCGTATACGGTTGGGAACTCTTCAGATGCTGGCAGTGGAAACACGCATCCGGTTGTTTACACAGAATTCTTTACCATCTCGTGGTTGTTTATTTATTTTAGTAAGAAACAGTTACGGTTCCTCTGCTCTCTTTCGTGGATGTCATTTGATGCAGATACCAACTGGGACACTGATACCAGATGTTTCACACCAGTGTTCAGCAAGTGGTTTGGCGGATAGATGCTGCGGTTTCTGTCTGTAAAAGAACAAAAGACGCGGACGCTATTTTTTGTATAAAAAAGAGTTTATGATGGTTTTTATTGCACGAAATAAGTCATAAAAGTCATTGAAATAAGAATTTTGCAATAATTTTGCGATTTGAAATTTACAGATAAAAAGCCACTTTTAAACAATTGCAGAAAACGCACACGAGTATAATTTTTATTAATTTTTTGTAAAACCTTAAACATTTTTTATTAAAATTTTTACTAAAATTTTATTGATTTCATTAATGTCCTGATTTATTTGATCTACTGATTACTCATCGTGCTTTTACTAACAACTAGTTGATTTAGCTAGCTTTAAGTTAATTGTAACTCTTATTTGCTGAATTATTTGAACTGTGAAGAGAAATATACAAATTTTGAGGGCACAATTGCCTATCTTCTCTAAATTATCTAAAAGAACTATAATATTTCGCAAAAGGCGAAAATATAGTTTTAGAAAACCATAAGAATCAGTTTCAGGATATAGCAATAAATTTCTAATTTAATTACAACTCTTGATTGTTCCTTCACTTGTTCAAAGTTCCCTTGATTTGCTCCGAATAGAAGTACTGAACAATTTGATAACGTTTAACAATTGTAAATAGATTGTGAAAGTTCATATCGTGACGTACTGGAGTTAAGTCTTAAGTTTTCACAGATACTCAGATAATCTTATAATAAAAATATTTAATTTCAATATAACATTTGGATTAATATTACATTCATAATTTATGCATCTGGATTAACCCTCTGCCTGCTTATCCCGCGATTTCCGCGAGCTGGAAGTAAGTCTATTTTTTACTGCATCCTGCGATTTTCGCAAGCTAATGGGTTTACTTAATACTTTCAAAACTTCGAATCATAGGTTATATTAATAAAGTCTTGTGTGTAAATAATAATTCGATTGGTTCAACGGTATTTCAACATGTTTTCAAACTTTGCATCTAAATAGTAATTTAAAAGAATTCGGCAGTCAGAGGATATAAAAGACCATTGTGGGATCGTTTCATTCGCATTCACTGTTCGTGAAGTATTGAGCTTCCATCCAAAAACCGTCCATTCTGGGCCCAAAGTTCAAAAAATGTCTCTGTTAGAGATCAACACTTCATTTCTCGCTGAATTATCCAACCCTATGGGCGAGTCATGCACTTCTGCACCACAATCCTCACCAATTAATCAAAGAAGACCGCTTTAGCACTGGCCACACTTGTGAAGGTCATTTAAAATCCATTACCCAAATGTGACATTGAATGAGTAACGCAAGGGCTGTTTATAACCCATATCTGTTCCTCAAATGGCTAACAGGACTGATAAGCGGTGATGATGCACATACGTAACAGTGTACAGTACATATTATTCCATTCAACATATACAATGTGTGCAATAAATAATCTATATGTATAAAGCGCTGAAAAAAAAGGGGGTTAATTTCTCTTTTACCGATGGCAACGATCGGTTTGTTTACAAAACAAAACCGGTAGCCTCGGCCATGTTAGGCATAACTTTATAAGAACAGCCTGCTACTATATTCGTTCTGATGTAAAACAACTTTTTTTCACAAAAAATGAGTTTAAGATGTAGAGTTCACAATATTTTGATTCAAAAGAGATCAGTTCGAAATGAAGCATATAGGCTTAGGTGAGGCATTTAATGTCAACGGCAAAATAGTTTAAGTCAACTACTTGGGCTTTTCTTAAAAGAAAGTTCTTTTAAAAACTTGCAAAAAAATTTTATCAAGTCCTCCCCCTCCATCTAAAATTCAGCAATCTCGAAAATTTCGAACTACGATATGAATGATAGTCGAAATAAAATAAAATCCCTGTTTCACCTTCAAACTGTTCGTTCCGATAGAATAAATAAAAATATTAAAAAAAAGGGGAATAAAAAGGTGGAAGGGTAAAAAATAATAGTAGACAACGACAAGAAGTAAGAATCTGGTGAATGACTTCATCGGAGGCCAGACATTCATGCAGATTCAAAAGTGGAATAGGTTTTCTGTAGAGGAAAAAGACTTTAAGGTCTGAATTTAATATCCTGTTTTGGCCTGAACCTAAACCGGAATGTATTGGAAAGAAAAACATTTATCCACAAAGAAGAAACTAAAGACAATCTCCAGAACAAAGTGTAAAAAGAAGGGATTAAAATCTTACCTCTTATAACATATTTGGAACAAAGGAGTGACGCTTTAACAAACGTGTGTTACAATGTAAACAAGGCAAATAGATGCGTGCGCATATCTCCATCTAGTGAGGAAAACACTATCAAAAGATTTGAAATTTTTTTGTAAATTTTTTCCTTAAGATTTTTTAGGGTTTTTTTTATTATTTTTTGTTTTATTTTTGAGTTTTTATATAACATTTTTTTGATGTTTTCATGCATTTTTATAATTTTTATTATCAATTTTTTTAATGTTTTATTATTATTTTTTTTATTTTCATCATTTAGTTCAGAAAAAATGCATGTGAGCCAATAAAAATGAAAGAGGGTGTGTGATGAGTATCAGAGTAACTTCGTTCCGATAGCATAGTCGTCCAGGCATCACACTCCTAATCCTACGTTGGGGGTTCGATCCTTGAGTGAAAAAATTTTTCCTCGAGTGTTTTCACTCTCTATCATTACTGTCTTCTGCCTCCCATAATTATCTCATCATTTTAGTATCACCTTAACAGCTTATTAGATTTATTTTTAATCCTTGAAAATTAAAAATTTTTAAAAAAATATTTGCATATTTTTTTTCTAATATTATTCATTAATAAATTCTCTTCATTTCGTGGATGCATCAACTAACAGGTATAATTTTCATCAAGTCATGTCCATCAAATTTAAGGGGGCTGCAGCCTCAATGAACCGTAACCCATACTCATCATACGGAATGCATGGTGTACAGTGAAATGCGCGGATATAAATACGCAGATGTTCTACGCGGGATCAGCTATTAAGATGGAATTTTAAGCAAATAAAAAATCTTGCAGTAGAGACATGGATTTTTATTTTGAAAGCCACTTATAACCAAACAAAAAAACTATTATCAGAATTAAGAGCTAACAATGGAAATTTAAATTTAGCAATATTAACAATTAATAATATTCAGTTGGAAACGTTAATCAGAAAAAGGAACTTAAAATTATGAGAAAAAAAATGATTTACCAAATCTAACTAATTTAGAATATTAATACTATTATATGAGCAAGTAGTTTAAAGAGCGTAAAATATTGAGAATGAATATCAAACAACTGACAAATCTTTCAAATATTTCAATGAATGAAAATTCTCCAGAGCAGATATGAATACATTTTCGATTAAGTATAAAATTCAAGTATTCTATAGCATGCCTAGGCAACGCTTGGAATATCTTTTTATTGTTATCTTCTACATACATCTTTAAGAAAGCTTATAAATTGCCCAGACACTAAATCTAGAATAGCAGCTACTCTTTCAGCAAAGCACAAAAATAATCTTTTGTAAGAAACATTTACAGTAAAGCACCATTTATACGTCTAAATTTAATGCTACTATTGCAAATTCATTAAAAAGTACTAAATTTAAAATTCTGCAAGATAGTAGGGAAATCAATAACCAGTTGTTAAAATTAAACTTTTACTATAAAAGTGAGAAAAATCATACCTTTATTGCATATCTTGAGACTAATTATGCATGTTTTGTATGATTTATGTGCATGTAGGTGGGCGTTTAATAAAGAAAATCTCTAACCGTCGTCTGACGTGATGATTGTCTGTGAGTATTAAGTTCATCATTATGAATCGAATTAAGTTTATTGAATGTTTTTTCACTATTCTTTTGATAAAAGAAATAAGTTCGAAGTTTTTCAATGGAGTCCATTGAGCCTTTGAAGGAAGGTGGAATAACTTCTTCATAATAGCTTAAATTAGCACTAGACAATCTGTCTTCTATTAATCCATCAAGTGAATTAATAGAAGACAAATTGTCGAAGTCATGATGTTTTCATCCCAGTTCACATACTAGAAAGGAGGAAATTTTCACATTTTAGAACAGGGGGAAATGATGTATAACTAGGGTTATCATACGTTCGGATTTCAAGCTCACGTCCGGATGTGAATAAAATGTCTGGAATTTCCCCAATGAATTTGGTGAGAGAAAAACGTTCGTTAAAATTCTTTGTTTAAAATCCTAGAATTTTCCATAAATGGCATATCAGCTCCACTATATTTTCTATTCCTGGCATAGCAGCTCCATATGAATTAGGTTTTTCGATGATCGAGTCCATTTGAAAGAGCTGTCTGTGGGGGGAAAAAAGAACTATTGAATGTCAACGCGAACTCCGTTCCATCCTGTTCAGAATTAAAGAATAAAAAAAAATGAAAAAACTTTCTTGAATAAAATTATCTCATCCGAAAAGTATCTACTGAAAAAACAGGTGAGAAAGTATACGAACTTCCTTTTACACTGAAAGATTAAAAATTAAAAGTTTTGGCAGTTTCGTTTTATGGTACTTTGCATTAATGTGATTTTATTTACTAAAAATTAATAGAAAGAATAGAATACCTTTTTGCATTCTGACGTCTTAATTTCTTTCACTTTTCAAAACTCTGAATTAGTATTATGAAAGAGGGTCGTTGGTAGGCAGATATTAGAATTTTTATACTGTATTTCAAACATCTCCGCGGCGTATCTGGATTTAAACCCAAAAACGTATTGTAACACTTCCTATAACTGAAGCTTTCCGTCGTATACACGAAGTACTTTATCATTACAATGAAGATGAATAAATCGGGATTGTGATGAAATGACGTATAAATGAGAAATGTATAAACGGTGCTGTATTGTATTTAGAAAAGCAAGGAATACGAAATGAAATATACTTTGTCTTCCTAAAGAACAAGACAAATATCAATTATGAGCTACTTTTTGTTAAAAAATAGCTTGAAACAAGAATTTAAGTTACATTTAATTGACCTTCCTTACAAACCCTTGGTCTTGCATGTACTTATCACGAACCTGAATAACAGCAAAGAATGTAAATTCAATGGCGGCTCGCCATAAGAGCTGCAGTCCCCCCTGAGATTATTTTAAAAGATTGTATTTTCGTTCTTATTCTAATTGGCTTACTTTTCCACTTTGAGGATTTGGTGATCTATTAAAATGGAAAAAAGTAATAAAAAATGTAAAAAGAAGACGGAAAATCAATCAAGAATTAAGAGAGAGTCATAACAGAGCTGCATCAAGTTTAGCCCCTCCTACGGATCCGATATTAACGCAAAGAGCAACGTGAAGCGGGAGAAAAGCAACCCTTTCTCCGTATGAAATTGCATTCATTTGAGCTGCATTTTTTTTCAGCTCTCATTTGGCGCGACTTCCTCTTTTGGCCTTTTTTCGCTTTCTCTCAGTAGTCCAGTCGCTAAGTAGTTTTTTAAATCAAATTCTGGAGAAGCTGTAACTTTTTTGCTTCTTTATGTTTTGTGCTGATTACTATTCTGAGGTTTCACACCAATAATTTTTGTTGGAATTTTAGTTATAGCCATAAAACATAAAAATTTTTATTCACCAGTTTTTTGCTCATAACTCAAAAACTATCAATATTTAGTATATCATCATAATATACCAAAATAATCAGCAGAAAATTTCTTACAACTTAGGTCTATAAAACCTTTGCAGTACTGCTTGTTTCTGAGCTAACGAACCGCCACTGAGTAGATTATAATGTCGTCTTTCAGGCAGAAGTCACGAAGTCC